>JABUQX010097487.1:5000-7500 GCA_015478945.1 Trachelipus rathkii | reverse complement strand
CAGACATCAAAATCAAACTCAGATCATCTTGATTCCGCCATCCCTACGAGAGTTTTGATGAATAGGCTCAGGTAAAGGGGTAGGTAGGCGTTTCGCTAGTTACCATGGAGGGTCGAGTCATTTTTTGTACGTTTTTAACTGACCAGGCGGCTTAAGAAAGATTCCGCCGACCCTAGGAGAGTTTGGAGTAGAAGATTCGGTAGGCGTTACGCTAGTCTCAGTTGACCAAGAGTTTGATAGCCAAAGGAAGATCTCGGAATGAAGAAGCATCGCCTGATGACGGTAATTACGAAAGAATAAATCTCATGGATTTGGTATACCAATTGCTTTATATTTAGTTGTTTTCATAGCCTGGATTAAGATATTTATTGCACGTTAATTAGGTTCTATAGGTTTTGTAAACGTTTTCTCTCTAGTATATGAATCCCATTTGGATTTTGTGACAACTTCGTAAATCCGCATTTGGTAGAGGAAAGGCGGTGGAAGCGATGGAGATCGGAAAAAGGGCGATGAATACCCTCCGGAGAAAAAATGGGAACGTAAGTGCGGGTTATAAGTACCACTCCATATAAGCAAAATGGCCAAAGAAAGATACAAAACGACGAGAGAAGATCAAAAAACAATGTCCTATTGAGTCAATATTGTAGTAGATTAGGAAAATATTTTGCAACCTTTTAGGCATTATGTTCCTATTTATCTGTTTTTGTAGGCTATAAGCTGATTGTTTTTTTTTTGTAGTAGTAGAGATGTCGGCCACATTTCTTTCAACAGATTCTTCTGAAATAGGAATGGAGTCATGACCCGCTCCTATAGTTAGTGGAATAGGAAAAGAGAAAGTGTGTACCACAGTCTTAAGTAGTGAGTTGATCATCTGTGAGAAATTGTCAAGCATTTTTCCCAAAAAAGTACTTCTTTTCTTCTCGGAAGGAATTAAGATGTCAAAAGATGCTCCTCCGTTGAGAACTAGAATATAAAAGGGGAAGATACATGACCTTCTCATCAATATATTGCTGTATTTTGCTTTGTTTTTTTTTAGCAGTTGTTGTAGTTTTCAACCAACGATTAGTTCTTTTAACTTCAGTCACGCGTTTTGATCAAAAGTTTCAAAAGATTTTTGAGGAGTGACACTCGCAACACGGTTGGTTCGAGTCACGGAGCTAGGGTGACAGGAAAGATAATCGTATTGGGTTGGCGAATAGTTCAGTAGAATCTAGTATGTAATTTTTGTTCATATTTTTGTTTAAATACGTTTTTAAAGATATACTTTCGATAAAACAACTATGTTGGGTAAATTTTAAAGTTTTTTTTTTGGGCTTTGAGCCGTACGTACGAGGTGGTGATCTCCAGTATCATAAGTCTCATCAAGCCAATAGGAGGTAAGAAGTAAGAGGAAGAGAAAATCCCAACATAGAAAATGCTGTAAGTTCTTTTCCATGTTGATGATAAGCCCTACGGAAGAGATAGTGATCTCTAGTAGTGTGAGTCTTATCTATCGACGCAGTTGGATGTTTTGCGCAGAGACAAAACTCCCGAAAAATAGATGAAAGGAACCAAAGCTCGAAATGAAGTTACGTTTGTATGATATAAACTTTAAGGAGTATTTTTTATTTTTTTTACATCGCTTTGTAATCAAATTGCTAACCTTAGATGTAACCGCCAACATAATATTCAAATTGTTTCAGTTTAGGAACTTGTTAATTCCATTTAAGATATCATATCGTTCCTTACAACAAATCAGACATTTTATTGTGAGTTTCATTAAGCTAGAAGCTTGAAACTTTTAAAGGTAAAAATGAGTAATAACAATGAGCATTTAGGCACAAATAGAGGCTACAGCGAAGCTCTCCGATGCCTATCTTTGCTTTATAAATATGAATTTGACGTTGAATAAAGGGAGGAAGATCTAAACCTCCACTCCACTTGCCATTTTGGTGATCTGAGATATTAAATAGGAGAAAATAGTAAAGCGGTTTTGTGTAAATATGATACTTGGTTAGCATAAAGATATTTTTTTTTAATCTATAGGACAAATATTTGGTTTCAACTAGTAAAAAATTGAATTTTTTTTTGCCGATTATGTTATTATTTTTATCAATACCTACCTACGATTCATCTTCAAGGGTGGGCCCCATTTCATTGGAAAAATAAATTCGAAAAGAAAAGATTTTGTTTTAAAAGAAGGATAAAAATAATAAAATAGCAGGAGAATGACAACTAATCTTGCCATTAATTTTAACATTTGTTGTAACGCTTAACATTTTTTAGGAAGATGATAGTTATGAACACTTCCGTTAATAATTTTATTTTAACGTTTTATACTAACAGTTTTTATTTTTAAACAGTAGTGTTGATAAACGCATGATATAAAAATAAAAATATACTAACATAGAACCCTATCAGTATCAAGCACAATCATAGTGATGATCGCCATACTAATAGCTTTTGACACTAATATTAAAAAGGTATGTTTTGAGTGTTAACAATGCTCACATTAACTTTC
>JABUQX010097486.1:17500-34911 GCA_015478945.1 Trachelipus rathkii | reverse complement strand
ATTATTTACTCACTACCATAGAATGTTCCATTCACCTGCAATTAATTGACCATTTGGTATCTTGCTTGTTTGTAAGTAAATACAGCCAGTTGAAAAATGCCCAAAAAAATAATTTTTTTTTTAATTTTGTGTTATGATAGCTTATATTGTAGTTTGTATAGTTCAGAGTACTTAAGACATAGGGACATAAATTGAAATAGTGTGTCATCAAGGAGAAATGAAAACACAATGTTCTGAGAGAGAGAAATTTAATTTAGCAAGGAATATACATAAGATTGTACCATTATATCAACTGCAAAATTTACAAAAAAATTTATCTATAATATAATTTGTTGAAAAATTATCTATTATTATATATTATGTTATATTTATATTATATATTTATATATGTATATTATATTTAGTATTGAAACTTAGAATATATATATATAGATATAGTATATATATATATAGTATAATGGTGCATGATAATATCTATTTGTATTTATATTAGCATACATATTATTTATTATTTAATATATATAGTGTATATAGTTTATTATATATATATATATTTATATTATATCATTATTATGATTATAACATAAAATAGAACTTATAATGCAAAATAATAAAAATTGTGCAGTATATACCTGTTTATATATTGCTTCCTTTTATAGTTTGTGTATTATATAAATATTATATAGTAGTATATATTATATGTGGGGTGCTAACTATATAAATTTATGGTTTATTTCGTATCTGAATTATTTATTATGAGTATTATAATTAGTATATATTATAATTATATTTTAAATAATGTTATTCTCACTTCTATATTATATTTCATATTTCTCAACTGAAAAGTAATTTATCTCTAGACATATACGTATTATTATACGTGTGTCTGTCAAATATATATAAGTTTTTCATCATCCTTATAGGTGATGAAATCTAGTGAGAAATATATTATATATATATATGTTACTTGGTTATAATATATTTATATATACTATAATATTACCTCGTATTATATTATATATATTAATGTTAATGACAGTAATATCTATATATGTGTATATAATATATTTATGGTATCTAGATTATATTATCTAACATATACCTAACATATAGTAAAGATATTATCGAAATTTATATAGCTGACGTAATTATATAGCTTGGATATTATAGTATTGTGTTATATGAATGAGCTATAAATTATATTTTTATATCTATAGTAGTACGTTCCTATATATTACGTGTATAGAATAGAGTATATTAGTATATGTGAGTAGTATATATAGTTATAGTGATATCATAATATATATTAGGTATATGATAATGTTATTTAATGTTTAGTTTATTTATTTTATTGTTTTATTATTATTATATAGTTTAGTATATATATATGTTATAATTTTTATTATTTGTAATATGTATTATTTATTGATATATATATAGATTATTATAGTATAGTAGTATTATAGTATATCAGTTTAGTGATAGTGAGTATATATGTTATATATTATAAATTTGTTAAAGTAATTAAAATATATGTTATATTAGTTGATATATATATTAATATATTATTATAATCTATTTATTATTATTTATTAGATATAGTTATATATATAGTATAGGGTGTATATAAATCTTAGTTTAGTATTACTATTATATGGTTATATACTGGATACTCATTGATATATTAATATAGTAGTATAATATTATAAATATTATATAATATTATTGATATATATTATATTTTAATATAGTTATGTAGAGTATTATATTACTAGTATTTACTTGCGCGTGCTATATCTGTGATTGTTCAGAAGAAGAGAGAAGAGAGATTTCTTGGGAAACTTTGTTTGAGATGTTATAATTTCTTTGTAATAATGAACTATTTTATTTCATCAGACCAGAAAGTTTCGTAAAATATTTTTCATTGGATTCCATTACCGCGAGCGCTAATCTGTACACTTGAATGAAAAGTTACTGGTGTAGTCCAGAGGATTGATAATATATATCGTAAAATCATCGATTCTCCCACTTATCTTATTACCTTTCAATCCCACATTGTCATCATTATACGCAAGCTACGTGTCATTATCTAGCTTACACTTAATGAAACAATGTTGCTGTCCTAAAAAGGTCAGTAGTCGTCAGTTTTTGAGGTTGGATAGAACCTAATTATGTTCTCTGAAAGTGAAAAGAATTTATTTTTGAAAGTTTTTTGTTCCCTTAATTCTCAAACAAGTTTGAACTCTTCATTTTAAAGTTTTCTTTTCAAATATTTGTGTTCATGAAATATCTTCTTCTGTTTACGAAAAATAAGTTTATTGCTTCTTATTTTCTCTTTTGCTCGCAGTAATGAATATATTTTGTTCAATATTAAGAATATTGTGGAAGCTTAGTTTGTTCGATTGATCTCTTCTAAGGCACTTTGAACTTAATATCGGCAATTTCTTGGGTCGCTTGCAAACACTCATCAAGGCATTTGTGTCCCCGTGGCAGATGCAAGAAATGCCAGTTCAGCTGAATTTAATGCTGGAAAGACGTTTTTGAGGTGATGGTCAATATTTAACCAAAAAATTGTCATAGTTCTTATACTGGCTACCACTTACATCTGAAAAATATACTAGCTTTTAATACAACTTAAGAGCGAGATATTATGTGAATTAATAACTTGATGTTATTACTAAACATTATTAGTTGGAATGACAAATGTGACAAACTGATCATGTTGTGCTAAAGTATAATATTAAGCACAAGAAGAAGTGAGCTTCTTTATAGTAATAAATATAAAATAATAAGAGAGTGATGGGAATAATTAATTACTAGTTTTTCATATATCTCTAGAAATTAGGAGACTATACATGGTCTGTGCAAAATAGCTGTGAGTCACATATAACCGCACAATATGAGTACGCTTGAAGGATTCGTCTTGACTACGTACCGTTGAGTAGTTCTCGAGGCAACTAGCCAAATTAATCGCTTTCACTCATTCAGAAAGTTCTCTTTCTTTCTTCAAGAATTTCGTTTGATTATTTAGAAATTATAATTGTGACTTTTGAAGATTTGCCAATAATTTCAACCATTTGAATAAATTATGGAATTGCCGATAGAATTAATCAATACAATTGTAAGGTATTATAATTATATGGCTCAGATATAATATATAAATAATATATTAATATAGTATAATAAGTAAGATAATAATAATAATAATTAGTTTTCAGTAATATATAGAATAATTATATATATATATATATATAGGATATATATATATATTATATATATATATATATTATGGTTAACTATAGTTGTATTTATATTTATATATGAGCGTAATATTACTCTGATTACTTATTAATTGTTATATAGTTTATATAGTAATATATAGTATAATATATATGACTATATGATTAGGGGCTATTACCTATGTCATTATTAAAACATAGAATAAATGTAAGCTATCTTTATATATATATATATATTCTACAGTTTACTATATTATATATCAACTTTTTTAAAAGTTATATTTAGTTAATTTTGTCATTTACGGTAGATATAATGGTACATTCTGATGTTTTTAACCTTAAAATATTAAATGTTTTTTTATTATTCATTTCTCTTGTATGCCAGCAATATTTCATTTGACTATTATGATCTTTGAACATATTTAATAACTAATAAATAAAAACATTTTATCATACCACAACTTAAAAAAAATTTGTTGTTGGGGGCATTTTCGACACTCGCGTTCATACTTAAAGCAATGCTCAGAAATATATGACACAGTCAAATATTGACAGTGAAGAGTAAAACATTATGGGTAGTAGTATAATGCTAAATCTGTAGAAAATTTCAGATTTTTAGCGACTTACCCCAGATCAGCAGATATCAAGTTCAACACAAAGGTACTATTAGTTTCCGAAACAAAATTGGTTGATTGTATGAGAACACCATGTAAAATTTTCTTTATATAAATGATTTACCAAACTTGTAAATAGAATTAAGTTTAAACCCTACTTTAGTATGTATCGTCACACAAAATTTTATATCGTTAAATTATTTCCTTCTTTTTAATAATACACCCACGAAAATGGAGATTAAAATGGAAATTTCTGCGATTTTTAACACAATTTTTCGGATTCTTTTTCATGACCATATAATTACTTTACCACAAAAAAAAATCGAAAGGAGCACAAATTAACTATTAGTTGTGAGGAAGAAGGGGATTTGAATATAAACAAATTTGGAAAGTGAAACAATAGGGCATTGATTGATTACCCGTAATAAAATATATTTAAATGATAAATTTTTGGAAGGCTCAGACTGAATAGACCGCGGAGCATCTTTCTAAACAAATTTTACAAAACGATAACTGGGTCGCGTTTTGAGCTTACCATGTTGTTAACATTTAACGCCCATGCAAAATATAAAAAGTCTCTCTCAAAATTATCGAGCGGCCATCAGCGGTACGGAAAAAATGTATTTAGAAAGCAGTATTTATATATATTTTAATATATTATATTATTTTATATAAATAAATACCATAAATAGACTTGATAATGTACGAATTTATCTAATACGTATACGTATATATATATCTTTTAACGTGCATAAATATTTTTTTTTAAAAAAACAGAGATATTGTACAAATCGTATATTTATTATATAACTGTGTAAATAATTTTGCATATGTATTTTTATTTTCTAATATTTAAAAAAGATATATATTTGCTAGCTCATTATTAATATTATCAATATTTATATTTATCAATATATATTTTTTATAAATTTGTATCATTTCATTCATATATTAGTAGTATATATATATATATATATAATATTATATATATATTATAGTATTAATATAAGTAATATTTGAAACATAATAACTATCAAAATGAAGTATAAAACTAGAAAACGAAGCATTTTTCTTTTTAATTATGTATATATAATATTTATCACTGTAATAATATATTAATATGAGTATACTATAAATCAATTATATATACTCAAATATAATATTATACGTATATGAGTATATACTGATAATATATATATTTCTCGCAAACAATATATATTATATGATTGTATTATTATATATTTAATTATAGATATATATTATAGATAGAGAATATATAAATATTAATCATATTTATTGTATATAGATATATAAAATATATATAAATATATATAATATAGTATATATATATATATATATATATTATAGATATATGAATATATATATATATATATATATATATATATATAATATATTCTAGTATATATATTACTACTTGATATTTATATTATCAACATATATATTTTATATATTCATTATTATATTTTCACATTTTATATATATATTTATTTATTATAATATAATATATAATATATTTATAATATATAGTTGTAATATATTGTATCAATTATATAATTATATAGTATATATAATTAATATATAGAGATATTATATATTATATATATAGTTATATTATAAACTTGATTACGATATATATGAATATATATTATATATGAATAATATTTTAAACTTAAATATATTATAATAGTATATTATATGATATATTATATCATCATATTATAGATATACTATATCTAGTTATATTACATACTCAAGTATATTATAGTTATATATATAGTTCTACATATAATATATAATATATAATATTGGCTAAACAAATAATTACGCATTACACTATATTTATATTAGTTATATAGTATAATTATAGTACTCACCTTATATAATAATAAAATATGTTATATATATTATTATATATATAGATAGTATATATATATATATTATATATATATAATATATATATATATAATATTAATATATATATATATATGTTATATATATATTATATATATATTATATTAGTATTACTCTATTCATATATATATTTATATGTCTATATATATTTATATATACTATGTTCCCTAAATTATGATAGTAGGTATAATTATGTATAGTATATTATTATAGAAGTTTAATGTTATATATATTGACACATATAAAATTTGTATGCCTTATATTATATACTCAATAAATGACCTATAGTATGTTATTTACCTTCATATATATTACTATTATTATATTTATTATATATATATATAGTATGTGAGTATTATAATAATAGTATTATTATATATATATTATCTTATGGAAATATATTATATTATAATAGTAGTGATATATATATAAATATATCGTTATATCAAATTTATAATAATATATATTAGTTAGTTATTAGTTTGACTTAGTATGGACTCCACAACCCTGGTTTTTATACTATAGTATATATTATATTATTACCTATTATATAGTATTAGTATATATATTATAATGATATATATATATAGTGAGGATAAAGACTAAATAATGTAGTGTATATATTATATATATTATATATGCACTATATATATATAATATATATATATATATATATATAGTATATATATATATAATAGTATATAATATATAATATATAGATATATTATATATATATAATATAATATATATATATAATATATATATATTATATAAAATATATAATATATATATATAATTATATATATATAATTATTAATATGATAATATATATAATATGATATATATAATATATATATATATAATAGTATATTTATATATATATATATATATATATATAACATATATAGTATTTATTTAACTATAGTAGTATTATATATATATAATATATATATATATATAATATATAATAATATAATATATATATACTATATATATAGTATATATATATATATATATTATATATATAATATATATATATTATATAGTTTTATTAATAGTAGTATATTTTATTATATTAAATAATAATTATTATTATGTTATGATATTATATATATATATAGTTTTAATATTTTATAATATCTAATATAAAATAGTAATTATATATATTAATATATAATATATATATCTCAATAATAATTAATTAGGAATAATAATAATAACTTAAAGTAATATATAATAATTTAATATTAGTTAGTAATAATATATATTATAGTATATTAATTATATTATATATACTATTTAATTAAAAAATATAATATATATTATTAAGTTGGGCGTACCAAAATAGTCAAAGATTATTATGAATATGTTTAGTTATGATTTGGGATAACAAAGAAAATCACACGGATAGATGTTATTTAAATAAAATATTTTATCACCACAGCGTTTCAATAAGAGATATATTTAGATTTTCGTGATGACTTTGAA
This sequence comes from Trachelipus rathkii, assembly GCA_015478945.1. NCBI lineage: Eukaryota > Metazoa > Arthropoda > Malacostraca > Isopoda > Trachelipodidae > Trachelipus > Trachelipus rathkii. Next base: position 27,638 of record JABUQX010097486.1, on the reverse strand, counting down.
TTGTATAATATAAAGTAAATAGTATGTAAAACGGTGGCTTTTATTTACGCATTTCAAAGAATAGTGAAATTAATCATTAAAGTAATGAGTAATCTCTGGTATCATTTTACTGGTCGTAGAGATTGATTTTATCTCAGTGAGTTTTTTTGAATATGAATGTTCACACTCTAGATTTTAAGTTTAAAGGAACATTTGAAAAATACTTTTTCAAGTCAATGTGTATGTGTACACAAGTTGTGAAATATTGATAATTGCTAATTTTATTTCCCTATACTATAATTTTGATATTTTTTTGTTATACAATATTATTTATTATTAATTTGAAAAGCGAAAAATTGAAATTTTTTTTTAAATTGAATTTTTGTGTTTTTGTTTAAATTTTGTTTTTGTTTTAAAGTTTTTTTTAAATACCAACCCCTTTAGAAGAGAGACGAGCAGGTATTTTTTTTCATTTTCAATTGTGTTCTTGTTTATGTTTTTGAGAGAGATTGGTTTCTCAGTTATAAATTTCTTCATATTATGTTAATTTTAGGAATGTTGTACCTCGCTCCGAAATGCTTATGCTTATTGTGGGAATTTTCTCCTTCGCAAATATGTAAGGTGACATGCAAGAGCCCTTTGATGATTCGTTTTCATTTGGTAATTATTTAGTTGTTTTGTCTGTATATACATTTCTACTTAAGCTAAAAATTATCCTCTAATAACTTTATTCTTAAATATTCCTTTGAAATTGTTAGTTTTTTTTATTATTTTGTATTGTTATTTATTTTATTTAATATATTCTTTTTTTCAGAATGCTGGTAGTGTGATTATTTCCGGTATCATCATATCTAGTAATACAATAACAACTATGGGATATTATTAGTGCACACGCAACCACAATGGTTAAGACGAAGATAATTATTGTTAAAAGCTACTAGCTACGAAATACACATTATACTGGTTTCTTTCTCATTCAAAAACTTGATTCACTTTCCTTATAAGCTTGTTGAAGAACGTGCTGTTTAAGCCTTTCATGTTGTACTATTACACTCTCAAGTACTACCGAATTTGATATTCTCAGAGTCTGTTGTACTATTCATACTAAAGTATACTTTTTTGAAAATGAAAAAATATGAGTGGGATTAGTACATGCTTTTGATGTTGTTAAGTGATAACTTCTGATATCACTTCAAGTGAGTGCAAATTAGCACAATGATATCAGCTTTTTCTTTGTTAATGACTTTTAATAATAATGTGAGAAAAGAGTTTTTGAGTTCATAAAATAATGGAGGTAATTTGCTAAATTGTAGTTATTTGCTTTTATATAGTAGGGATATAAGCTTTTTCACTATGTACTAAGTGCTCGTAGTCTTATTTTGCATTCACGTTTTTCACTCACCATGAGATTGGAAATATACCTGAGAAAAGTAAGACAGTAGATGTGGGCAAGGTAATTCCCATAAGCAATTTTGGTATAAAATATTGAAGAAAAAAGGCATTTGAAAAAAAGATAAACGGATACGTTAAAGAAATTGAAAATCGTATCATGCAGTTGTCAATAAGCGTAAATACTCCAAAACAAATTCTTCATATAATTGTATTTTTTGTCAGTTGCTTTATATATAGTGTATTTTTGTGATATCTTATTTTAGAGATGGTCGTCTTACTCAAGCTCATAATTGTTTTTTTTTTTTTTGGTTTTTTTACTTTATTTAGAGTTTGGTGAGTAGCCTCAGTAATAATATTTCAATTATGTTGGAGTCCTCCAGACCAGTCATATATCTATTTTAACTAATAATTTTTTTCATCCTTTGTAGAATATGAATCGATTATGATGGTATTGGTTTTCCTGAACTACAAAGTAAATTCGAGGAAGAAGTTTTGCAATTTGCCTCTCAAAAATCATAATGATAAATATCTTCAAGAAAGTAAAATTAAAAAGAAATATTTCCAATCTGGAGAATCTTAATTTTCAATTTAATTCATCTTTCTTGCACTTACTTAAAAACAAGTTTCTATTCTAAATTCATTGATATTGGACTCCATGATCAAAAAGACATTTTCTGGCACACAAACTGAAAATCCAATTTCATTAATTAAAATAATTATGATAATATTTTTATATTAGTTTATTATTATATCGTAAAAACGTTGGGGTTAGTCTATGTTGATTGTGCTCAGCTGGAACCGAAAACTTAATTAATCTCATAACAATAGGAGTATAGAAACTAGTATGAGAATGAAATTTAACTTCACAAAACCGTCATGAAGAACTTCCAATACGTATGTGGTAATTCCCAATTATGAATTGATACTTCTGTCACAATAGTGAAAATCTTGCTCGAATTAGATGACGTTATGAATATTCAGTGTCTAGTGTAAATATATGGACGAGTCTTGTTCAGAAATCTATCACTTCTTTAAATGATTATTAGCAATTGCGTAATATGGCCACTAGAAATTTAATGTTACCCGGGAGAGAAGAGTTTTTCCACTTCTTTACTATGATGATTTTGAATGTGGCAATCCATTGGGTTCACATGTTAGAGTTAAGAACAAAGTAGGAGCATTTTACTTCTCTATTCGATGTTTTTCCAAAAAGTTTCATCGCGATTAATATCTCTCTTTTTTTTTTAATTATGTTGATCGTTATTCATCAGATAGCTGCTAGAATATTGATAACTGATAATATTTTCAACTAAGATAAATGATTTATTAAAATTTATTTTAAGCAGACATCGGCTTATTGCAAGTAAAAAATCGGAGTATAGAATCCTTTTACGATTTATTTTATCATGCCTTATCATCTTGTTGCTCTGTTGAGTAATTTGGTTAGTATTACCTAATTGGAGGGTTTTCTCAAAGTTTTAATGCGAATTATTACTGTAGGCATTGTAAAGCGAGTAAGCAGCGGGTCGTTGTGTCATCGACATTTTCTTACTGAAATAATGGCTGAGAACTGACAGATGTCTCTCATTTAAATTTTGCCTTCAGATTTTTATTAAGCATTTCAGAAATTTCATTTTTTAATAATAGTTTCAAAGTGATATATATTGGACAATAATATTGGTGATATAATGCACGCTCTTTATATTAACAGTATGGTTGGAAAACCAATGAACGTAAGTATTGCTGCATAGCATTACTTTTTATCATAGCGAGGAAGTATAATATTTTTCAATGAAAACTTTAATATAATTTAGTGGATCGCTCATATTACAAAGTTACGGAGAAAATGAATTTAGTTGTTGTGGTACGCGAGTGTGAGAAGAATATATGATTTAAATATTTATAAATAATTATTTATCTCAAAACTAATCATTTATTGTGAAGTTATGTTCTCTTACAAATACTATGGTTATGTAGGTTTATATATTATATGGTTAATTTTATAGCTTTTGAAATCAGTCGTTTTCATAATAGAGATGTAATACTATTGTTTTTTTTCCCCTCTTTGTTTTATTATCTTTTGATCTTTGATTTTCAGTCTATGATATGAATATGTATTAAGATTGTTTGTGTGTATTTCATAGTTTCTTAGATTAGAGTGCTCATAGTCAATCATATTTTTATAAGATATACACTATTCCATTGATGGTGCTGATGCGGCGGGATAATTTTATTCAATTTATGGTGTATGAGATTTGAAGTGAAACATAGAGAGCAGTCACTGCACTTGAAATTATATACTATTACTGATGTTGTTTGATAGTGAAAAATTATATAGTCTGTGTAACCAATTGCGTACTGTAAATTTATCAATTAACATATTTGGATTATACTCTTGTCTTTTGGTGAGAATATATGCTTAATATATATAATACAACTGATTATGAAATCTTGATGATAAGCTATCAATCTTGTAATGTGAAGGTTTAATCTTTATTGTGTTATGTGTTGTTTTTTTATTCACATCTCTTTTTAATCTGAATTCATTAATATTTCATAATTTTTTACTATTGTTCCTACTCACTCTATTACCCGCCTTCGTTATAATTGAGTGATTTTGTTGGTAAGCGCCTAGCGAGGTAGAAATAACGCATGGAATGTTTAACACAACTCATTTATCTCCATTGTTATATGATTTAAATTAATTTTTAATCTAGACATTATTCATTAAGATTATGCTCCTCTAAAAGTGTTTGTTTCGTATCATAACTCTGTTATAAGACTGAATATGTTATCTTGTTATGGTTGATGATTCTCTCTCCTTTCTTAAGCTAGCATTTCTTAATTATTTTTGTTAAAGAAATGTGTAATATATTCAGTATGGTATGTAGCTAATTGATAGAGAATTGATATTTCTTTCAATTATAGAATCATTTTCAGGTATTTTGCTGAATACTAAAACTAACATTTATGTAACACTTGAGTTATGAGTATCATTTTCTGTGCTAAAATTTATTCGGTTATGCTTGTTTGTAATAATTTATGTGTTCTGATATCTAATAAAATAATCTGTATTACTTCAATATTTGCGTATATAAGTATTTTAAAGTCTTATCGAAGTATCAAAGTGATTTGCTCAATTAGTGACGAGTTATTTAAAAAAAAAAAAATATCTCGCAAGCATTGTCACGTTCGGGTGAAATTTATTATTTCATTTTTTTTATTCATCTGTAAATATTTGGTCTGTCAGAGGTGTGTAAAATTAGTATGTGATTCTCATCCATTTTGGTAATCTATATAATATTGTGTTGGTCTTGTTACGTAGGATTTTCTGGTTAAATATAAAGATTTCACCTGCTTAGAACTGTAGAAGTAATCGGAAAAGTTAAGTGGTATTCAATATAACTGTTAATTTGGATAGTCAAAATATGTTATTTTTTGATTAGTACTATACTGAAGAGTGTATTGCAATTTTAACTTATTAATAACTTTAGTACAAGAAAATTCCTGTGTCTTTGTGTGTCTTTTAAATAATAATAGAATTTAGATAATAAAAAATAATTAAATTAACAAATTTATGTACATTGAAAAAAGTATTATTCTTATCGATATTAGTTTCTAAAATTCTCTCTCTGCCTCTCTCTTCTCTGCCTCTCTTCTCTCTCTCTCTCTCTCTCTCGCTTCGTTTTTTGTTTCCCTTCCCGTCTCTCTCTTCTCTTCTCTTTTCTCTCTCTCTCTCTCTCTCTCTCTCTCTTCTCTTCTTCTTCCTCTCTCTCTTCTCTCTTTCGTCGTCTCTTTCGTCTCTCTGCCTTCTCTCCTCTCTCTTCTCTCGTCTCTCGTCTCTCTTTCCTCTCGTCTTCTCTCTCTCTCTCTGCTCTCTCTTCTCTCTCTCTTTCTCTTCTTCTCTTCTCTTCTCTCCTTCTTCTCTTTCTCTCTCTCCTTCTCTCTCTGTCTCTCTGCTCGTCAGTAGTAAGGGTAGTTTATAGTATATGTAGTATAGGTTGTTTTATATTGTATTATATATTATATATTATTATTTATATTATATATATATATATATATAATATATATTAATATATATATATATATATATATATATATTTATTATATGATATTTATATTATTAATAGTATATATATATACGTATCATTTCTCCTCGAATAGCATTCATGCATGTATACTGTAGATAACTTATAACAGGAAAATTATATATTATACATTTTATTAATCAGACCTTTTTATCCTTTAAATAATTTTTAAAATGATAAAATAAAAAAAGCTTTTGAAAAAATTTAAAATACTTAAAAAATGGAAAAACTTGTTATGATTTTTACCGTTTCTGAGATTACGGAAGAAAGCTCGCGTACTCCGTGCGGTGAGCACGCAATAGGGTGCCTAAAGTTGAATTATATTTCTTTTTAACTAAAGGAGATATCCCGAGTAAACAAGAAACGATGGCAAGAGTCGGCGGGTTTCTCGCCTACCGGGACGACGGGGTGCGGACTTCGTCCGCCTCTCTGCTCCCTCCGTCGGCTCGGAAACCCCCGAAAAGGAATATAAAAAAGAAAATAATAACAATTTCTGTCATAAAGCTTAGAATATTTTCGAATTCTTGCTCTCTGAAGTAATGCAGGGAGTTCAAGGTGTCAATCACACCGTACGCTTGCCAAAGCTAATGAGTTATACTAGTATTTAAGTGATTGTCATGGGCGTAGGGCATGGAATTTTCAATTAGGGGGGGGCCAAAGTGATGTGATATAATTAATATATATACTATATTATATAGTATATTATTATTATATATTTATTATTATATGATTATTTATAGTATATATATATTTATTATTATTATTTATTTATTATTATTATATTTATTATATATATATATGTTAATATATTAAATTTATATATTTATATATTATTATAATTATATTATTAATTATTAGTTTTACATAGCATTTATAGTATTATTGGTTATAATAAGCTATTATATCTAGAATTACTATTTATTATACGTGTTATATATAGATATAGTATATATATTATTTTTTATGGCTTATTATTATATTTATTAGGTATTATATATATATATGTTATTAATATTATTAGTTATATGATATATTATTTTAATATATAATTATATATTTATAGTATTATAATAAATATTATAGTATTATATATTATTTATATTATTTTATTTTAGTGCACCTTTAGTCAGCCGCAAAATGTCTATCTTATTCATTACTGAGAGTTTCCGACGGATGTATATATTCTGTCTGGTAAGTAAGCTTAGTCTGAATAAAAAAGGCACTTACAGTCTAGTTGACTTCAAGTTCCATATATTTGAACGATAAGCTACATTTAAATACTATATAATAATAAGATGTTATGTAAGTTAATGTTTGTAATTAGTAATTACTCCTTCAGTTATCTATCGGATTGATGTATCTTTTTTTCAGTTTTCTACTAATAAACCTTAAAAACGTCGTGTGGCAAACATCTAAGATTCAGTTTTTTCGCCAAGATTTAGGGGGGGGGAGCAAGTGCCCCCCCCTGCACCCCCTGCCTCCGCCCATGTATAACGTGTTATTAATAAATATTAGAATAAAATAATTTTTTTCTTTAATTTTTCATCAGTTTCAATTGCTTGCTAAAATTAAAAATGTTATTTTTTCCTGTAGCTGTTAATTTTTAGTTACATGCATCGATGCTTTCGGGGATTAGGTATATTAGGTATATTATGATATATATATATATAATATATATATTATTATATTATTAATATATAATTATATATAGTTATATTTATATTATATAGTGTGATATAATATAGTATTATATATATTATTAGAATAATAGATATATATATATATATATATTATATTTACATGGCTTCTCTAATCATTCCAGTTCCCGCCCTAGTGGCAAAAAAAACATTAACCCAAATCAGTATATATATAATATACTATATAGTTATATATATATATATATATAATATAATAGTATATGTATATATATAATATATATATATATAAATATATATATAATATATATATATAGTATTTGTTCTTTTTTTGCTGTCGTCTGCCGCGTTTTTCTAGCCACCTAGGGTCCGCCCTAGAGCATTTGCGTAGTCTTAAAAATTGGATTCGGTACATCTGTATTATATAATATATATATTATATATATATTATATATAATATATATATATATATATATATATATATATATATATATATATATATATATATATATATATATATATATATATATAAAAAATAAAAAAAATTAATTAAAAAAAAAAAAAATAATAAACAAAATAGCACAACACGAGAGTAGCAAAATTAAATAATAATAATAAAAAGAGTAGAATTAATTAAAGTATAAAAATTAAATTCAAAAATATTTAATGAAAATTTTTTAAGTATACCATAGGAAATATTGTATATCGTATCTATAATAATCAATATATCGATATTTCGGTATCGATGCGATATATTGTATCATGATATCGATATATCGATAATCAATAATTATTGTCGTACCCCGTAGTTCCCCGGAAGGCCGAGAGACCCCGACTCTTGCCATCGGGGCGGTATACCCTTGGGGTATTCTTTAGTTTAAAAAAAAAAAAAAAAAAAAAAAAAAAAAAAAAAAAATTCATGTCAATATGATATATCGATAGTAATATATCGATTAATCGATATAGTAAAAAAAAATTTACTGTCAAAATTGTCGACACATTTTTTAAAAAAATGTCAAAATTGTAGACAGCATTTGGGTCGACAGCATTTGGGTCGACAACTTTTTGTCGACTATTTGACCTGTCGACCATTTTACATGTCGACAATTATGTCCTAGCTTCTCGACAATTTCTAAATAAATAGAAGCAAGATTTCAGAATATTTTCAGTTTTGTAAAAAATCTAGTTTTGGAAAGTCAAAGTCCGACGTTACAAAAAATTTTAATTATCTTTACATCTAAAATACATTTTTATCTATGAAACATAAAATGTATCGTCCAGGTAAATAATCCTTCTTTGTGAATTACTTATTCAATTTCTTTTTGCAATTTGTGAATATTCTTAATTTTTATACATATTGAATAATTCCAAATTTTGCTTTTCCTAGAGGATTTATTTATTTTACTTTTCAATTATTTTAATTTATTATCTCAGTATCCAATTTAAATAATTTTATGAATTAGTGTACAAGTATCTCAAACCAATTTTCTTTTCTCATGATTATTATTATTATTATTATTATTATTATTATTATTATTATTATTATTATTATTATTATTATTATTATTATTATTATTATTATTATTATTATTATTATTATTATTATTATTATTATTATTATTATTATTATTATGATTATTATTCTTACCTTTATTATTGATTATTACTGCGTTTTCGTATATCGCTTTGAGCATTCGTTATATCGTTGTCTATTATTTTTTTGTTATTAATTCTCAGTTAACTCTATATTTTATTATTATTGATATTGATATAGTTCATTAATTCATTATTTCTTATATTATTATTTTTATTAGTTAATTATTATTATCTTTAATATCATTTATTATTATTATTATGGGATTTATTATTTTTTACATCTTAAATATTATAATTCGTGTAGTGTTGTTATTTTTTTTGTATGAAGAAGATTTATTATTATTATTATTATTATTATTATTTTATATATTATGTTGATTTCGAAATTTATATCAGCTCTAATTAATGTGAGATATACTGCCTTTTCCAATTTTTCCAAAAGTATCAGCGCTTCATTAAATTTTTTAAGCGAACGTATCTAGTACATAACAAAATATTATGCCTGAAGTGACCAGTGTCGAAATGATTAGATTAGAAAATTAAGGAAGCATAGTTGTTCTATTTGGTTATGTCTAGAAATAGTCCTTAAAGACACAATCAATCATGATAGTCGTATGCTCACTTTAGGAAATATGGCAAATAGCAATGTATAATCTCATTAATTTATTGTTATTTATATCTATAAATTATATCATATTATTCAATCTTGAGTGATTATTATTATTATTATTATATTATTATTATATATTTGTATTCTATATTTATATTATTAGTATTATTATTATTATATTATTATTATTATTATATTATGTTATTATATTTATTATTTATATTATTATTATTATATTATTATCTATATAATTAATTTATTGATTGTATTCTCATATTTATTTTTTAATTATTATTTATTAGTATTATTGTATTATTATATTATACTTATCTAATTAGCAATAATAAGAATTAATAATAAATAATAAAAATAATAATAATAATCAATAATAATAATAATAATAATAATAGATAAAATAAAATAATATAATAATAGATAATAATAATAATTAATGTAATATAATAAATAATAATAATATAATAATAATAGAAGTAATTAACAATAAATAGTGGTAATAATAATATTGTATTTTATAATTTACAATAATAATAATTAATTAATAATTAAATAGCATAATCATAATTAAATAATTACCTCAAATAATAATAATAATAATAAGTCAACTAATAATTTATAATAATAATAATAATCAATAATAATATAATCAATAATAATAAATAATAATAATTAACTAAAATTTTTTATTTATTTATTATATTATATTACTTATTTAGAGTTATTATTATTATTATTGATTATTATTATTATTCATTTATTTATATTATTATTATTATTTATTAACTCAAATTAATAAAATT
>JABUQX010097486.1:0-2500 GCA_015478945.1 Trachelipus rathkii | reverse complement strand
CTACCGGTATGGCTATAAATTTATTAAAGTTGTAGTGTGGTTAACATTTACTTTAGCTATAGTTTGTTTTTGGTAGTAGTTGGCATATATAATATATGTTCCTTTGTATAGGATATTGACAAGTTTAGGGGACTTAATATTAACTAACGATGAAAGTATAGTGTATGAGGTTAGAGTTGAGGAGAATATAGGACTTAGTGACCATAAAATAATAATATGTAATATGAATGTGATATCTGGGGTCAAACTGCAAGTTAATAAGGAAAAGACCTAAGATTTCCCAAATAGCGATTTTACTAAATTTCGAGACATGCTTAGTACAACTGACTGGGATGAAGAGTTTAAAGACCAAAACTATTTTATCATGGGGAACATTTTAAGCAAATTTTAATGAATATTCAGTCAGTATGTTTTAAAGATAAACCCATTAGGGTGGCGAAGAGAAAACCTGTATGGGGGAATAGAGAGATAATATAGAAAATTAATGAAAAGCTTAGATGTTTTACAACATTCAAGGGTAATAATAGGGAAGATGATTTAGAAAATTATAGGAAAAATAGAAACGAACTTAACCAATCAATAATAAAGGCAAGATAAAGAACAGAAATTAATTTAGCAAGAATAGTAAATAAAGACCTGAAGAAGTTTTTAGCTTTTATAAATTTAAAAACAAGAATAAGACAATGTCCAATTAAAATTGATGAAAATTTAGTAAGCTTCAAAAGGAGTGGCAATATTTCAATGATGTATTTGCTCGAGTGCATTTACTGAAGAAGATTAGATAATAGTTTTGGGAGACTAATAGTTCTTTGTATGCAGTGCTAACAAATAGACTTAAGAATTGATATTTTACGTAAAAGGTATTAACATTTACCTTACCCAGACTGAATCCGAAAGCTAAAACTGGACAGGGCCATGATGGTATAGATACCGGTAGAATTCTGAAGGAAGGTAGGACCAGCCATGGCAAGGCACTGTGTTTGATTTTTAAGCGATCTATAACATTTGGTGAGGTACCAGATGACTGGAATGTTGCGTCTATTTATAAGAAAGGTAGTAAAGAAGATTTGGGAAATTATAGGACAGATAGCTTAATATCTTTGGTTGTAAAGGTCTGCGAAAATTACTGAAAGGTCATATAGAGAAATATTTAGAAGATAACAAGGTATTGTATGACTCCCAGCATGCGTTTCAGAAGGGTAGGTCATGTCGGCAAACCTTTTAGAATTTATGCGAAACATACTGACGCATTTACCAAGGAGATCCGGTTAAATTATATTATTTTAGACTTAGCAAAGCTTTGACAAAGGTTCCCCACATAAGCTCGATGAAAAAGTTATTGCAATGTGTATAGGTGAGTAGTACAGGTTGGCATTAGAAAATAGTTGTTCGCAGACATAGAACAGTGTCGTACAACCAAATCGGCAATAAGTCATTAATGGGAAAAAGTAAGAGTGGGTCCAACAGGAGGTTCAAGTGCGGGCGCCACTATTGTTCCTCATAATATATATATATATATAATATATATCATAATATATATATTATATAATAATATATATATATATTTTTTAAAATACATCACCAACAACATACATATATATATATATTCAAAATAACCCCTTAAGTAATTTCACACTGCTGCGGATGTTGAACGGGTAGGAGTGCGTTTGGTTCCTGTTGGGTGGGTGATATATTCACCACAGGAACAATTCTCGCGCTTTACTTTTAGTCCATCGTGGCGTGGTCGTCAAACACTTACGCGGACATCTGCTAGGGCCCAGGTTCACATCCCAGCAGTGTGAAATTACTTAAGGGGTTATTTTTGAATACCTATCACACTGCGTTGAATTTGTAGCAGTTGTTATACATACAATATATTCCCCGGTTATAAAGTATTTTCACTCTGCGCGGTGCCCTGTTTGTCGCTACGCCCGAGTGTGGACGGGTAGAGTGCGTCGTGGTTCCTGTTGGGTGGGTGATATATTCACCACAGGAACAATTCTCGCGCTTTACTTTTAGTCCATCGTGGCGTGGTCGTCAAACACTTACGCGGACATCTGCTAGGGCCCAGGTTCACATCCCAGCAGTGTGAAATTACTGTAGGGGTTATTTTTGAATACCTATCATACTGCGTTGAATTTGTAGCAGTTGTTATATATATATAACATATAATATATATTATATATATATATATATTATATTATACTTATATATATATATATATTATATATAAATATATATATATATATATATATATATAAATGATATAGGAAAACAGGCGACTTAAATGCCAAGATTTCTAAGTTTGCAATGATAAAAAAGTAAAGCCACCACAGTTAAGAATAGTTGAAAATGCTATAAAGATTCAAAAATGACTTGAAAAAATTTCTTGGCGGTGGACAGATAAGTGCAAATGAATTTTAATAGTTAAAAGTGTAAGGTTCTTCACCTAGGTTACTCAAATAAAAGTTTTAACTACGATATGAATGGGGATTTTCTT
>JABUQX010097484.1:12500-17767 GCA_015478945.1 Trachelipus rathkii | reverse complement strand
GAATGACGGAGCTCTGTGAGGGGGTAGGCCGGGGCCAAGGGTTGAACCCTACATTTACGAGATGCCAAAGTGAGGCTCCGTCCCAGTCCCATGAAGCTCTAGGACTTTCTGACTGCGATGAGTTCCCTCACTAACAGCAAGGGTTGATGGGCATAGACTTTCAATGTACTCATATTCTTCACCATTTTCTGTTTCCGGAGCATGTGACGCACCCACTTTCAGTCAATGTAGCATGTAAGATAGAAGATTACACAAATGATATCTATGGTTGTTTTACTTAAGACCAGCTAACTAATTTATTAACAATTGTAACACATGAATAGATGAGTCCCACATTGGCTTTTATTTAAAAGCAGACGACCCGACCTGACCCACTCAACAGCAAATACTTTATGATAGAAAGGTGGCCTTGGAGCAACCCATCTTTGATCTTTCTCGTACCTTTACCTGACCTGACCTGACCCACCTCAACAGCAAATATTTATATAGAAGAAAATTTTGAGCAACCATTCTTTTGATCTTTCTTTCTGTATTTTGATTGGGAAGTAAAGAAAACATGGTTGTTTTCTATGTCCTCCAAAACCCACTTCCTTCATACTCAGCATAATCTCTCTCGTATCTCTAATTGGGGCAAGGAAAACATGGTTGTTTTCAAACCCACTTGTTTGATACCATAACTCTCTCTCTAATTGGGGCAAAGAAAACATGGTTGTTTTCAATGCCTCAAAAACCCACTTCCTTCATACTCAGCATAATCTCTCTCTCTCTCTCTAGCAAAGAAAACATGGTTGTTTTCAATGCCTCAAAACCCAATTTCCTTCATACTCAGCATAATCTCTCTCTAATTGGGGCATATATTTTCAATGCCTCAAACCCACTTCCTTCACACTAGTAGCACAACTTCTCTCTCTGTTTAATTAAAGCAAAGAAACATGGCTGTCATGCCTTAAAAACCACTTCCTCATCAGCACTCAGCACTCTCTGTATTCCTCTATCAGCAAGAAAACATGGTTGTTTTCAATGCCTCAAAACCCACTTCCTTCATATTCAGCATAATCTCTCTCGTATTCCTAATTGGGGCAAAGAAAACATGGTTGTTTTCTATGCCTCAAAAACCCACTTCATACCTTCAAAGTATATATATATAACCTCTCTCTCTAATTAAAGAAAACATATTGTTTTTCTAACATGCCTAAAAACCCGTTCTCCTTCATACTCCCAAAAAGAGCAGCATAATTTCTCTCTCTCAATTAAAGTAAAATGAAACATAGTTGTTTTAATGTCTCTAAAAAACCCCACTCTTCATATACTCAGCATTAATTTCTCTGTATTCTAATTGGGATTTAGTAGTTATCAAAGTTTTCAATGTCTCAAAACCCCAAGTAGATTTTCTTGGGCAACATCTCTCTGAGCTTTTTAATTGGGGCAAAGAAACATGGTTGTTTTCACGCCTCCAAACCCACTTCCTTTATACTCAGCATAATCTCTCTCGTATCTCTAATTGGGGCAAAGAATAAAATGGTTGTTTTCACGCCTCAAAACCCACTTCCTTCATACTCAGCATAATCTCTCTCTCTTAATTGGGGCAAAAGAAAATTATGTTTTCAATGCCTCTAAAAACCCACTCACACTCAGCATAATCTCTCTCTCTCTCTCTCTCTCCCTCCCATCTTTGATCTTTCTCGTATCTCTAATTAGAAGAATTGTGGTTGTTTAAATGCCCAAAACCCACTTCCTTCATACTCCGCATAATCTCTCTCATATCTCCAATTGGGGCAAAGAAAACATGGTTGTTTTCACTGCCTCAAATCCTTCATACTCAACATAATCTCTCTCTCTCTAATTGGGGCAAAGAAAACATGGTTGCTTTCAATGCCTCCAAACCCACTTTGGCCCCCAACCAAGATTCTTTCTCGTATCTCTAACTGGGGCAAAGAAAACATGGTTGTTTTCACTGCCTCAAAAACCCACCCTTCATACTCAGCATAATCTCTCTCTCTAATTAAAGAAAACATGGTTATTTTCAATGCCCTGAACCCCACTTCTTTATATCTAGTATAATTTCTCTCTTCTATTAATAAGACATGGTTGTTTTCAAGTGCCTCAAAAACCCACTTCCTTCATACTCAGCATAATCTTCCACACAACTCAAACCTCCTCCTCCTCCTTCTCTTCTTTTTATTCTTGGTATTTTCTTTTTTTCGTGAAGATCATGATCCTTCCTTGAGCACTCATGGATCTTCCTTGAAGAATCACATTATCCTTACTAAACATGAGATTGGGTGTTCTGAGGCAACTTCACAACTACTGTCCTTGTTTAGGGCGTATGCCAATGCCCTGCAGGAAAGTACTGGTGGTTCCACACACAGTGAGCAACTCCCCTTGATAAGGTCAAGTTTATTTGGGCTTCACAACTCTTATGCTCTAACTCATTTTCTCCAATCACTTTCTAGTCATTGAACTGTTGTTGCATCTCTCTCTCTCATTATATTATCGATCACAAAGGACACAACAGCTCTTCTCAACACTCAGAGTTGTATACCTCCTCCTCCTTTGAGAGCTCATGCAACTCCTCCACACTCTCTCATTCATTCTGTCATACTCTCTGACCCCAGACTTGACCTCTCACTCTCTCTCTTCTCTCTCTCATTCATTCTGTGTCATACTCTCTGACCCCAGACTTGACCTCTCTCTCTCTCTCTCTCTCTCTCATTCATTCTCTGTCATACTCTCTGACCCCAGACTTGACCTCTCTCTCTCTCTCTCTCTCTCTCTCTCTCTCATTCATTCTCTGTCATACTCTCTGACCCCAGACTTGACCGCTATGCTCAATTACGTGTAATAAACTGCTAAAATATTCTTCCTTCAACTTGCACACTTCAAAAGCCGTGTATCGAGTCCTGTTGGCCATTAATTTGACTAATGAATTAGCCTTTCTCCAACCCTGGTGGAAAGTATAAAGGTCTCTGGCCTTTTACCATAGGGGAAATACCCAGTTTGAAGAAGACCAAAAGTGGAAATCAGAAAAATGGTTCCAGAGAAAAGGGAAAATTACCAAAAGGGGAAAATTTGAGGAATAAAGCTTGGATCGAGACAATCAAAAAGCTTTTTCATTTGACAGACAAGAGACAAAAGCGTTCTTCAAGCTAAGGGATAAGATTGGTACAATTAGTTTTGAGAATCAAAGGGAGAATGAATGGCGTAAATGGATCATACGTTTTCTTAGTATTAAGATTAAAAAAAAGAAGAAATCACTTGCATAACGCATGTGGTAACGAATCGGACTCGATGGCAAAGGGTCTGGGTTGGATTCCTATAGAGAAATTCTCTACAAAGGTTTCCCTCCTCGCTAAGGGTAAAAGACTGAGATGTGTAGAATGAGTGGGAAGAAGAGGAACCAGAAAAAAATGAATTTTCTATGGAGAGGATTTTTGGTAGGACTGAAATTGCAAAATCTTACGCTAGTAATTAGTAGCATGAAAAACTCCCTAATTTTATGAAGACCAAATCTTTGAGGAATGAGGAATGCACGACAAAATCTTTGTGAGGAATGCACGACAAAATCTTTGTGAGGAATGCACGACAAAATCTTTGTGAGGAATCCACGACAAAATCTTTGTGAGGAATGCACGACAAAATCTTTGTGAGGAATCCACGACAAAATCTTTGTGAGGAATCCACGACAAAATCTTTGTGAGGAATGCATGACAAAATCTTTGTGAGGAATGCACAACAAAATCTTTGTGAGGAATGCACAACAAAATCTTTGTGAGGAAGCACGACAAAATCTTTGTGAGGAATGCACAACAAAATCTTTGTGAGGAATCCACGACAAAATCTTTGTGAGGAATCCACGACAAAATCTTTGTGAGGAATGCACGACAAAATCTTTGTGAGGAATGCACAACAAAATCTTTGTGAGGAATGCACAACAAAATCTTTGTGAGGAATGCACGACAAAATCTTTGTGAGGAATCCACGACAAAATCTTTGTGAGGAATCCACGACAAAATCTTTGTGAGGAATGCACGACAAAATCTTTGTGAGGAATCCACGACAAAATCTTTGTGAGGAATGCACGACAAAATCTTTGTGAGGAATGCACGACAAAATCTTTGTGAGGAATGCACGACAAAATCTTTGTGAGGAATGCACGACAAAATCTTTGTGAGGAATGCACAACAAAATCTTTGTGAGGAATCCACGACAAAATCTTTGTGAGGAATCCACGACAAAATCTTTGTGAGGAATGCACAAGAAAATCTTTGTGAGGAATGCACAACAAAATCTTTGTGAGGAATCCACGACAAAATCTTTGTGAGGAATGCACGACAAAATCTTTGTGAGGAATGCACAACAAAATCTTTGTGAGGAATGCACGACAAAATCTTTGTGAGGAATGCACGACAAAATCTTTGTGAGGAATGCACGACAAAATCTTTGTGAGGAATCCACGACAAAATCTTTGTGAGGAATCCACGACAAAATCTTTGTGAGGAATGCACGACAAAATCTTTGTGAGGAATCCACGACAAAATCTTTGTGAGGAATGCACGACAAAATCTTTGTGAGGAATGCACAACAAAATCTTTGTGAGGAATGCACAACAAAATCTTTGTGAGGAATGCACAACAAAATCTTTGTGAGGAATGCACAACAAAATCTTTGTGAGGAATGCACGACAAAATCTTTGTGAGGAATCCACGACAAAATCTTTGTGAGGAATGCACGACAAAATCTTTGTGAGGAATCCACGACAAAATCTTTGTGAGGAATGCACGACAAAATCTTTGTGAGGAATGCACGACAAAATCTTTGTGAGGAATCCACGACAAAATCTTTGTAAGGAATGCACGACAAAATCTTTGTGAGGAATGCACGACAAAATCTTTGTGAGGAATCCACGACAAAATCTTTGTGAGGAATGCACGACAAAATCTTTGTGAGGAATGCACAACAAAATCTTTGTGAGGAATGCACGACAAAATCTTTGTGATTTGTGAGAAATGCACAACAAAATCTTTGTGAGGAATCCAAAACAACAGTCGGAGTTACTCGCAACCACGAATTCACTCAATAATTTGTACAAATAAAAGTCATGTTAGAGTAAACTTAAACAAAAATTGCATTAAAATAATAATAATAATAATAATAATAATAATAATAATAATAATAATAATAATAATAATAATCACCATCATCACCCACCTTCTCTCCCCAAGATTGGGGGTAAGTTGCGTTAACATGCACGGGAAACAGAAAAGTAG
>JABUQX010097484.1:0-7500 GCA_015478945.1 Trachelipus rathkii | reverse complement strand
AATGAATGTTCGGGATGGGGTGAGTAGAGCTTCAGATTGATTGTGTTGGGAATGAGAATGGTTGGAAGGTGATCAAAAAAGGGAGGGTATAACAGGTGTTTTGGGGTGTCGGGAAAAAATGAGAATCGTAGGAGTGATTGATTTCTGGAAGAGAGCAGGTTGTGTGTGTAAGTAATACTTTTTTAAACACAAGAAAGTATCCATAAGTATACTTAGAGTGGTGTAGGTAGAATGGTATCGAAGTGAAAAGCTATGATTGATTGAGTGTTGGTGAAGAAGGAGGATGTTGAAAGTAGGTGTGGATGTTAAATCAGTTAGCGGTTTAGGAATGGGGATTATCGGATCATTATGCTTTTCTATTAAAATTAAGTTAGTGGGGGCTTGGACGGAGAGGAAGGTGATACGAAAGGAAGTGGCTAAAATTAAGAGTGAGAAGTTAGAGTGAGCAATAATAAGCATAAGTATGTAAGAGCGCTCGCTAGTTAAACGGTTGAATGTACAAGTTGATACTGAACAAAATCTGGGGGCAAATGAAGGAAGCAATTGTTATAGTGCAAAGGAAGTGTGTGGGTGCAAAAGTAGGAAGTAAAATGTTAACAGCTATATATGGTGGAATGAAGAGGTGATGAAAGCCGTTAAAGGTAAAAAAAGAAGCCCGTGCCTGTTGAATTACTAAAAGCAAATGATGAAGATTCAAAAGAAAAGATGCTTGAATTATATAAGGAGGAAAAAAAAATACTAAAATGTGTATACGTGTAGGTGAAAACAAGAGGTAAATGAACAGTTTGAAGGAGGAGGAATGATCATACAAGAAATAGGAAGCTCTTCTGGAAGGAACGCGAAAGGTTAAGAATGAGAATAAGGCGAATCTGCTTAGAATAATGAATAGGATGTGGCCTTTTGTAACTGATGAATATGGATTGAGGTGATTGTGGCAAAGAACACTTCGAAATCTGCACAATATTAACAGTAATTGATGAGGTGTTAGTAATGTGTGGGGTTTGATGGTGTAAAAAAATAGGTATTTTGCGATGAGGTTATTAGTAAGGAGGAGGTAATGTGAGAAAGTTAAAGAATGGTAGAATGGTAAATCTGCACGTATAGATGAAATTACTAGTGAATGAGCAAGAGCACGGAGCGAGATTGATGATTGATTTGCAACAAGTTGTTGTTAATTAAAGCGTTATGGAGGTATAGCCAAGGGATTGGAGGAGAGCGTAATAGTACCCTTAAAGGGTAAGGGAGAAAGGGGAAACTGTAGAAATTATAGGGGGAATTAGTTTATTTGAGTGTTGTAGGGAAGGTATATGCTGGTATTTGGTCGAAAGAGTGCGTCGAGTGACTGAGGACTGATTGACTGAAAGAACAAGGTTCGTTTAGGAGTGGTAGAGGTGTGTGGATCAAATCCTTTACATTGAAACAAATATTGAGAAAATGAGGGAGAAGAGAATAAATGTATTTAGTATTATGGATTTGCAACAGTGCGTATGATAGAGTTAATAGGAAGCTTTATGGCAGGTATTAGTGACATATATGGTGTGGTGGTAGGCTTCTGAATGAATCAAAAGTTGTATGACGATATGAAGCGTGTTAAAATTAAAATGTGTCAATGTTGATTGGTTTAGGATTAATATCGGAGTAAGACAGGGATGTGTTAGTCTCCTTGGTTATTCAATGTATATGGATGAGCGGTTATGAAGAGAATTTGAGGTTGGGCGATGGCCAGAAATCGTGTGTAGAATGTGGAGAATGGAGTTGAGTGGCAGGGTGCCCACCTATTATATGCGGATGATTGGTTTATGTGGCGATCTGAGAGAGTTTGAGAGATTGATAGAGAGTTTGGCACGGTGTGTGAAAGGAGGGGCTTGAAAATAAACTGGATAAGAGTAACGTTATGCGTTGTGAGTGGAGCCGACACGCCTCAGTGGTGAAGTTATGTTAGATGTGAGCAGCTGAAACAAGTGTCTGAGTGTAAATATTTAGGAGGATGATAAGAGAACGGACGATGCAGAGTGTAGCCTAGGAAAGTAATAAGTTGTGAAATTGCCAGAGAAGGGGACTAGAATGACAATTAAAATGTTGGTGAATGTAAAGGGACTCTGGTGTGCTAGTGGTCTTACATGAGGGTAGTTGTACCTTGTCGTTATTCTATGTAGTGAACAGGTCTGCGAATAGAGCAAGATTAGATCAAAGTTCAATGTGTTCAGCATGACATCTTAGGGGTTGCTAGTGTGCAGAAGAATGATAAAGAGGAGGAATAACGTATTAGAGATTGTGCTGGTGTGCAAGAAGGGGTAAATGACGAGATAAATGAAAAGTATGTTTGAGATGGTTTGGTCATGTGGAAAGCATGAATGATAGTAGGTTGGTTAAGCGCGATGTATAGTGGTGAGTGTGTTGGCGAATCGACCGGCTGGGGAGACCGAAGAAAAAGTGATTGATGTCGGTGAACGAATTCTGAAGGAGAAAATGTTTGAGTTTTGGCAGAGGCAGAGAATAAAGGTTGCATGTATAGGAGAGAATGGCGGCGTTTTGTATGGGGGCATGGTTGTGGCCCACCTGGGCCACAGGATGAACCCTACATTGACGATTACCATAGTGAGGGTCCGTCGCGGTCCCATCATGCTCTAGGGGGATTTTCTGTCTGTGACGGCTCTCTCTAATAATCGTACAGAGGGGGCGGTAAGGCTCGGCTTTCTTTTCGACGTTTGTCATTTTCTCCTACTGCTTTTCTTTGTCCGATGCTGTGTACAGCACCTTACCCCCACTCTTGGGGCAAAGAGGAAGGTGAAGAAGAAAGAAAGAAAGAGATATAAGTATATATATATTAATATAATAATATATATATATATCTATATATATATATATTATATAATTATATATAGTATATATAGATATATATATATATATATATAATAAACTAATAAATATATATTATAGAAAGCTTTATAAAATTTTAAGCTGCCCCCCCCTAGGTTGGAAGCTGGCGACGCCCATGTCAGGCTTTACCTTGTTAGTAAACTAACGACAGAGAAAATCACCTAACGGAACGAAAGTATGAACAAGCTCTTGAGTAGATAGATCTTATACAAATGTTCAGTTCCAATAGGAAGGCTAAAACGCGATCACTACATAAGTGAGATGAGTTGGATAAGATGTGCTAAGTCGATGCTGAAGAGGTATAGTGAGAACGTCAGGGAAGAGCTTGGTTCTAAGGGTCGAGATGGCCACTCAATTCACAAAAAGATGAAAGACTGTGAGAGGACAATTAGAGGAGCAAAATGGACAGGTCGGGGAAACCCCCTGCGACATCAGAAATCCATGGGTGAGATTGGTATGACCCAGACGCAATCGATAATAATAATAATAATAATAATAATAATAATAATAATAATAATAATAATAATAATAATAATAATAATAATAATAATAATAATAAATTTAGAAACATTTAGGCTTAGACAAAATTTACCTTTAATTCCTCATCACTAAACTTCTTGAGATTCACCAAAGGAAATTTTGACGTCAAAAGTTTTGCAAAGAATCTCTCTTGATCCGATTCAAAATGTGACTTTAGACCTTTTTCATTAACTTTCTTCAACAATGAAGAAACATTTCTCACGCTCTTAAATTTCTGTGCAAAGATTTTTTAATAATAATAATAATAATAATAATAATAATAATAATAATAATAATAATAATAATACATATAATAATAATAATAATAATAATAATAATAATAAAAGAGGTTTCCCATTCAATTAATAATCTGTATCCAACTTGAGTAAATAGTAATAACTGGATTGAATTAACATACCTTTAAATGCTGAGCACAAGATTTCTTCTCAATCATCGGCAGATTTTCAGATTTTATTTCATCAGTGTTAACCAGTTCTTCACCTAACATGGATTCCTTCTCTAATTCTCTCTCAACTCCGACTGAACAGCTAACTACTTCATTTTTAAGCCTTCTTTTTTTTTTTTTTTTTTACTGAAGCTAAGTTGCTTCATTATCAGGCACAGAACCTTGAAATAAACAAAGGATTTGATTTAGGCCACTGGGATTAATACTCATAGCAACAAAAAAATCAAAATGGAGAAAAGATTCATGATGGAGGGCAATCAAGTTTTGAAGACTAAAAAGACCCATCAAAAAGAAGCAATAATTTCATTAGACTTAAAACAATTACGATATTCAAAACAGTCCGTTGAAAAAAATAAGATAAGATAGAGAGAGAACCACTTTGAAGGAGAAAGAAATCTAAGAAATTCGGAATTTTAGACAAGACTTTTTTTTTTTTTTTTTTTTTTTTTTTTTTTTTTAAAAAAATCATTTTTTATGGAGCGCGCGGTGTACTTAATTACCGATCCGCAGCGATGACCAAGGAGAGAATAACTTCTCATTCTCCCACCCTGACCAGTTTGTGAAACTTGGACCCGCGCTTTCCAAAGCCATTGATAAACTTTTACGGTGCAAATATTTCAATTTTTTATTTTATTAAAATGTTTCTTATAAAGTAATAAAGTATTGTGTTGTATTTCTTTTTTGAAGTGCTTTTTAAACTGCAATCAAAATAAACATTACTAAGTTGCAATTATAAGTTAAGAGGTAACAACAATTTTTTTATTATCTGAGACATAGTTAAGTCTTCAGAGAAGTTTTTCAATCTGCCTATACAATAAAAGTCATTAGAAGAAAAAAAAATTATAAATATACGTTTTTAAAATAAAAATCTCCATATAAGATCATATTTTCACAACCTTGTACTTGCAATCATATTTAGTCCCCTATATACTTCTTTTTTTAATGTGTTGCCCCACAGACACCCTCCTATGGGTATATAGAGCAGACCTCGAGATATTCCACCACCAGCCATGCCCAGAGATCTGTTAACTTAAGGGTACTGAAATTGTGTCTGATGTTTGCCAAAGTAGGGCAATCTATATTCTATAATAAGATGTTTTGTGTTGTCAATTGTTTGGGAAGGACGTCTTTGAGAGTAGGGAGAGGGATTATTAAAATAGCTAAACTTGTATACCTGAAGGGAGGGAAGGTGCCCAGGGCAGAGCTGTGACAGCTTTACCCATTTGGCAGTGAAAAGCTTGTTTCGTGTTGGAGATTTCAGGTGGATGTGTTGGATAATGGTATTGTTATGGTAGGCGGAGATAGTCTCTTGGGTTAGTTGGTGAATGTGTTTGATGGGGGGGGGGGGGGAATGGGTTTAATGATGGGGGGGAGGAATGTGTTTAATGATGGGGGCAGGGGGAATGTGTTTAATGGATGGGGGAGGCGAATGTGTTTAAATATGCGGGATGCGTTTAATGATGGAAAGGGGAATGTGTTAATGATGGGTTGTCAGGTGTAGTGTGAGTCTACTCTATATGTCAGAATAGTATTCATTTGTGTAGTTTATCCTCTAAGTGCAGGTGGTTGGTGTGTAGTGATTGATGTAGGGGGGGGGGTGATCTACTAAGTGATTTACTGTAAAATGACATCCTATCATGTCAAGATGGGCTCATATAAGGAGGAGTTTTGTTTAGTTAGAAAGTGGTGAATAGGTAAGGAGGGGAGGCAATCAGTTATTATCATTAAGGGCTTTGTTTTGAATGACTTCTATTTTTGGAATGTTAAATTTTGAAATTGTTTGAGCCCTGGCAGGCAATGCATAATTTAGAGAGGGATGAAGATATTGTCTGTATAGTTTAGAGTTGTTTCCTTTATGCTGGCAAAAGTTTGCTCCTGCAAGCACTCTTAATGCTTTTTAATTTAAATGTGGCTTTGGAAGTGGTGTTTATGTGGGAAGTGAATGTCATACTGTATGTGTGTTGAAAGTTAAACCCAAAATGGTGGGATGTTTATTGAGAGAGTCTATTATTTGAAAAGTAAATTGCTGGGTGTATATCTGATTCTCTTTTATCAGCTGCGAGTAGTGTTATTGAGGATTTATTTGGGGATGCTGTCATTCAGGTCAATGTCAGTCAGTGTTCCAACTGGCCTATATGATGTTGTTTCTCCATGCGTGATATGTCTCTAGAAAGGCTTTGAGCTGTAATTGTTGGATTGTCAACATAGCTTATAATTTTTATAGCAGGGGATGTTGGGTATGGGAGATTGTGCATAAAGCGATTAAAAGTGTTGGTGAGAGGATAGGGACACTTTAGCTGTAAAACTTGATAGGAAATTTCTTTTTTTTTATTTTTTTTGGGGGGGGGGGCTTTAATGGTCATATTACTATCTAGTATTTTATATATTAATATGCTTGGGGACTACTGAATGCCATGTTGATGTCTATGCTACTAGAAGGTTCGAGAAATGGAAGATTTTGGTTAAAGCAGTCAGGATGTTTGTGTTAAATCGCGTAGGAATTGTGGCAGTGTCTTTGTAACTCCCATGTTAGCAGAATTAGATAAAGGGACAAAGGGTGGAAATTCTAGGGTTGTGAAAAAAACGGTTTTTTTTAATTGTTTTTTTTTTTTGCAAAAAAAAAATGTTTTTTTTTAAAAACAATGTTTTTTTTTGTTTTTTATTAAAATTACCTCTTTTTATATATATTAAAGGTGTTTTAAATTACCAATACCCCCTTCTAGGCCTAAATATTGACTATTAATACGATGCTTATTATACAGTGTATATATTGAATATATATATAATATATATATATTATATATATATATATTAATATATATAATACTAAATTATAATATATATATATATATTATATATATATATATATAATATATTTTATATAAATATAGATATATATATATAATATATATATATGCATTCAAAAAAAAGGATGTAAACAGGTGGTTTGGTGGTCGGAGTAAAATGAGAAATGCTAGGAAGGTATTGATTCTTGAGGAGAGAGATGTGTGTAAGTAATACTTTCTTTAAACACAAGAGATTTCATAAGTACACTAAGTTGGTGTAGGTAGAGATGCTATCGAAGTGAAAAGTATGCATTATTTGTGTTGCGTGAAGAAGCCGGATGTTGAAGTTAGGTTGGATTTAAACAGTGAGTGTTTAGAATTCGCATTATCGGATCATTATGTTGCTTCATGTAAAATTAATTAGTGGGGACTTGGATTGAGAGAGCTGATACGGAAGCCAGAGGGTAAATTAAGAGTGAGAAGTTTAGCGAACAATCAAGGTAATACGGATAAGTATGTAAGAACGCCTCGCCAAGTAAATCAGTTGAATGTGCAACAAGCTGAAACTAAATAAATCTGGAAGCAATTGTTAGCATGCAAAAGAAGTATGTGGGTGTGCCTTTAAAAGTAGCGAAGTAAGAAGCTAAGCAGGGAGGGTGAATGCAACGGTTGATGCAAGCGGTTAAAATAAAAAAAAAGCGTTACAATGTACTAAAAGCAAAATGATGAAGTTTCAAAGAAAGACATGCTTGGAATTATATAAGGAGAAAAAGAAATGCCTAAAAGGCATACGTAAGCAAGAAAAAAAGGTAAACTGACAGTTGGAAGGAGCGAGAATGCGCGACATAC
>JABUQX010097482.1:15000-17500 GCA_015478945.1 Trachelipus rathkii | reverse complement strand
GTATAAAATAATAATAATAATAATAATAATGATATAATAATAATAATAATAAATAATTAATAATAATAATAATAATAATAATAATAATAATTAATAATGAATAATAAACAATAATAATAAACAATAATAATAATAATAATATATAATAATAATAATAATAAATAATAATAATAATGAATAAGTTAATAATAATAATAATAATAATAATAATATAATAATAATAATGAATAATAAATCCTATATATATATATAATATATATATATTATATATAATATATATATATATATATATATATAATTATATATTATATATATATAATATATATTTATATATATATATATATATATAATATATATATATAAATATTATATATATATATTATATATATATATATATATATATAGATATATTATATATAATATTATATATATATATTTATAATATTATATATATATATATTTATATTATTATATATATGTATATATATACTTATAATATAATATATATATATATATATATATATATATATATATATATATGATATATAAATATATATATATATATAATTATATATATATATATATTATATATAACACTATATATAGTATATATATATATATATATATATATAATAATATAATATACTCAATACCATAACTATATATTATATCCTACTATATATACTTATATATATATTATAATATATATATATATCTACTATATATACCAGTACTACATACAACCATATATATGGGAGTGCCGGTATAAGCGTCCACTCACGCAAGCACCCAGCCGAAATAAATTAAGACGCAAAAGAAGGGTGAACATCGGCTAAACGTCGACATTCCCGCAACCGACCGAACCTAGTGAACGACCCGTCCTCATCTTCACAAAATTTATACGCACTGCTTTAAATTCGTAAAAAAAGTTGATTCCCTGGTCCATATGTTACCCTATACTAATAATTAATATATTAAGTGTATATGATAACTATATATATATATATCATAATACTCTATAAGGCGGTATATAATATACACGTACTCATATAATGGACTTAAGTAATAACTATTATATCATATCATAATTATTATATAGTATATAATAATATTATATAATATATATATATATATATATAATAGCATTATATATATCCCCTTATGCTTACCCCACTAGGTGTGGGGTAGCGGTCGTAACGTGTACGGGAAGATGGATAGTTAAGGTAGAAAACGATACGTAATTCGAAAGGCAATCCTTTCCAACTTCCAATCCTATCTAATACACTAACTGAAAGCTCGTTAGAGTCAGAAAATATTCCCTAGGTCTTCACAAAACTGATGACGGACCCTCTATAGTGGTAGTCTCTCATTAGTAGTGTTAACATCCCCATATAGCTTCGAAAGTGCTCAAACCATACCAACCTCACAAAACTCCTCCACCTCCATTCATACCTATGCACGCTTTCTCTCTCCACCTTCCAAACTACATCCTATCCATCAGACATACCTTAATAACTCACTCCACTTTTCCATTGATTATCCCAGCGGGTCGATTGTCAGCCACAACTTCATCCATCTAAATCCATCTTTTTTCATATGACCAACGATCGGAATTGTACACAACTTAATAATTCTTCTCTTTAAGCTTTTCTTCCACACCAACATCTGTCCTAACATTTTTTATTAATCATTTTTATTCAACTCTCCCACAACATAAACACGGACTCTAAGATTATCTATTCCCATGCTGAAGAAGAATATTAACAACCTGAATAGATCCTCATGACTATTATGCCACACCATAGTTTCACAACTATACATTAACTATGCATACCCTCATGCAGAATCCTAGAACATACATTAGTCCCTTTACATTCACCAAGGATTTAATGGAACCTACCACCTCCTATCATTGACAACATTTCCAGTACTACAGCTCCTTACAATACCATTCCTTTCATTTACAACATATAACCTAAATATTTAAACTCAGATATTTTTTCTAATTGCCCACCATCCAACATGATTTCACAACGCGAACTCTCCTAATCCACTACCGTAACCTTACTCTTATCTTCATTTACTTTCAAAACCCCTCTTTCAATCTCCTCAAACTTTTTTTCAAATTCGCCATACAAAATCAAATCTCCACCGTACAATAAGCATGACACCCCTACACCCTCTTTCATTTACCATCAGTCTAACACCTTCTTCTACTACCCCTACCTCTAATTCTTTCATCACTCAATACATATAAAAATTAAGATAGTCATGGAGACACAACACATCCCTACCTCACTCCACTATTAATATTAAACCATTCACTTTCCACTCCATTTATTCTTACACAAGGTTCATTATCGACATACATACTTTTGACTCCATTCAGAAGCCTGCTACCAACACCATATATCAATAACACCTCCCACAAAGCTTCCCTATTAATCCTGTCAGGCGTCTTTGCAAGTAGATAAAACCTAAATACTATTTATTCTTCTTC
>JABUQX010097482.1:0-2500 GCA_015478945.1 Trachelipus rathkii | reverse complement strand
TTTTGATTTACTGCTTTACTGCTTTAACTCATGTTTTACTGCTTTAACTCATATGCTTTACTGCTTTAATTCATATATTTATTAACATTATGTTTTTTATTTTGTTTTAATACTTTTATTTATTTTTATTATTTTATTTGTTTTAATTACTTTTTATTTATTTTTATTATTTATTTTTATTATTTTTATTATTTATTTATTATTTTTATTATTATTTTTATTATTATACTAAGTGTTATTTACTTCCTGCCTTATTGTTAATTTATTATTTACACACACAACCCACACATACACACACACTTACACACACGCACCCTGTTTAAACATATCAAATAAGTTCTTTTGTATGAACATAACGTATAATTTATTAAAACATTTTAGGTTTTAATTAAAACACGCAAAAAGAAACGTGCTTTTGCACGGATAGACCAAGTTATGTCAAAAGGTTCTTAAAACTTCATATATATAAATCAAATCATTACTCTTAACCCAAAGAAGTTTATTATTAACGTTAATACTTTTGTTTATAAATTTTATAACTTATTCAAGTTTGTAAAATAAATTTTTACCTAAAATTTTATGAAATCTTATAAAAAAAACTTTATTTTAGAACCTGTAACGTAATAAATTAGTTAAAATCAGTAATTAAAGGCAAAACCCCAAGCAGCCCCACACACCAAGCTATGCCACCGTTTTGTTTCTATTGACTTACTGTGTACATCATCCTTTAGCCTGTAATAAGTATAAAAAATAACAAAATAAGTTCTTCTCTGCTAAACATAACATGTATTTATTAAATCATTCTAGTTTTTTTTTTAAAATAACAATTATTCACTTACATTTATTTATATTATTCGCTCGATGTTAACTAAAAAATTTCAAGTTTGAAAGGAATTCCGGGGATTTTCTTATTATTATTATTTTATTATCTATGTACATTGACAAACCAGCACGAGAAAACACAACAACGCGCACTCCTTACACACAGATACGAAACTGACCTCGTTCTGTAAAATGTGTTGAAATAATACTTAGGCCTAAATTGGAGGGGATAAGCCTTTTTGTACCCCGGGGCGATTTAGGCCTAATACCAGGTCAAAATATATTTCAAACTGACCTCGCTGGTAAAATGTGGTGAAATTAACTACGTTAGTCCTAAAGATTAGGCATTAAATTTAGGATAAACCTTTTTTGTATCCCAGGCTGATTTAAGCCTTAATACCAGGTCAAAAGGTAAATCCAGTATAGACAAGAATCGAGAATCAATGTTTATTATTATTTTTATAAATATAGTCACACTGAAACAGCTGGATCCCCGTAGATCCCTTTAAGCAAGTAAGAAGAAATGTTTTCCCTTTCTTGTGAGTTGACGGAGTATCCTTATCTCATATGACTCGCCCATGTGATTGGCGGAATATTTATGCCTTTTTGCCTTAGGTATGTAAAACATGTTTTTCATATTCCTGAGCCTATCTGTGATTGAATGAAAATTACTAGTTCCCTTTAAACTTATATTGTGGAGGCAGGCGTGTTTTAGACCCAAACTCCTCATTTTAAAATCATACTCGTTTGCTGTTAAGCGGTGCACATGTTCTCTGATTTGTAATAAAAAGTGTTCTATTTTCCCTAAGTGTATATCATGATTCACTTTAACAGGTATACCTCAATACAAGACATTGTCCAGTGAAATCAAGATCCCAGGAAGTAGGGTTTCATTCTTATATAAAAGAAAACCCGATGGATTTGAATTTTTTCAAGTGTGCTACCCAATCACCATGTTATAATACCAAGCGTATTTTCATGAGTACAGATGAATTACTTTGTATATGTAATCACACTGAAGAGTGGCTTACAGAATACTTTAAACCAAGCTCAGATTTAAACTTGTCCAAAACAGTTGTTAGCCTGAGCGAAGAACCCAGCGCATAAGCAACTCTTACTCTAACATTTATAAACGCCAAAACCCATAATCCCAGTTTGGAAGTTAATTATGGGAGAGAAAATAATGCTGAAACATCCGTATGTTTGAACCCTACATCATATGGATTCTACATTTCAGGCCTAACCGCAGCTGAAATATATGTCAGAGGTTAGTAAGCGAATGTTTAATTGCCAGATGAACGAGACATATATGTATCGTAATTACGTGACCGTAAATTTCATTACATGTATACCCAAGAATACTACAATGTTAAGGAAATCCTGGCGATGATCCTCCGATCATTATCGACCGCTTCTTAAATTCTATAGATGTGCAGAAATTCATTTATCTACTTAGAAAACAATGGCAAGAAATATTTATTGCGTGATCCAGAATGTAAATATACTATGATATCTGAGAGAGAACTTTTTACATATGTTTAACTGAAGGTTTAATGAGATCGAAGTATTATCAATCGGATAATGATATAAATGATTGGCATATTTGCAAAGATTTAGAGAGTTTTAATATAAAATTTAGTCATAAATCATGTTGAAAAATGAACGAAGCAGTATCTCT
>JABUQX010097481.1:10000-15000 GCA_015478945.1 Trachelipus rathkii | reverse complement strand
CATATAAACCATTGCAATGAATGACCTATAGAAAGTCCAATTTGACGTATGATACCATTTTTCCTGCCCGTGTTGACGACTGTTCCATCACAACCAATAGCTTGCAAAGTAGAAATATCAACACTTTTTCGTAGATAATTCAAAATACATTCTGTTACAGTCTCAGCCTTTCTAGATAACGGGGCAACATGGCCAAGATACATGGAACCTCGTTCTGAGATCAGAACAATATGTTCTTCAGTTACGGTTTATCTTGCTGTTATTACTCCTACTTTATTTTGTTTTAGCTTTTTATCTTTCCGTCCATCAAAATATAGTCCATGGATAGATTGCTGTTTTTCCATAACTTTTCTTTTCAGATCGCTGCGACCTTTTACTCGTTCCCTTCTTATTTTGCTACAATCCGCTACCTTAGAATAATCCTCTTTGGTTATTATCCCGAAATCTTTTAATGCTGCATTCACAAGAATTGCGGCCGATCTATCTGAGACACCTGTTCTGTAGTAAACCTGAGCTAAAGTTGGAAGTGGGACTCTCATCTGAGAAGTTGAAGGAATGATTTCTGCACCTATCCCATCAGAAGAAATTTCCTCAGTTTCCTCACTTTTAGAACTTGAAGAGGAATTTGAAGGCGAGCTCGATAAATGCTTTAGAGAATGTACTGGTAATATGTTATTCATCTTTTCCTTACGTTTTTCCATCCGAGCTTTTTCTTCCCTTCTTTTGGTTAACGCCTTTCGATCCATTTTCTTTTGAAGAATTCAGCTTTTTGTATATCGACTTTACCTATCACCATTTTTCGTTCATTTCTCTGGTCTGTTAAAAAACCTCTTTCATAAACAGGTACTTTGATTTTACACGTACATGTTTTGAAATCTTTGCATTTACATGACGAAATATCAGAGTTGTTTTTCTGCACAATTCCTAAAGAAAACAACTTTCTCTGACATATTCAGCTTACCATCCTTCCTTACTAGCTTTTTAATATTTCTATATTTCTTGTGATATTCTCTTATTTTATGTAATATTTGTTGGTCGGAAACAACAGATAATGAACTTTTTGCCCATAGAACTTTTAAATCTTTTACTAATGAAAGGCAAATATCGGCCAAAGAAGGCTCTTGCTTACTATCTCTTAAGAGATTTTTTCGAATAAATAAATAATACCTTATAATATCTGCATAGGTCGGTAAAACATTGTCTTTAAAAGAATTTGGTGAACCAAACACAGGACACAGATCTTTCGATCGAGTCGTTAACGTTTCTATAATTAAGCTTTGTAAACACTAAACACAACAGTAACACGGAGAAACTGCTTAAGAACTGAGTCAAGCGACTGAGATTTGTATAAAAGGTGGTAAAAGAAGCACGAAGCCTTTTCTGACTCACACACGCCTTGATGACGCAATTTTTAACTTCTTTTCTAGGTTTTGATTGACTAGTTACTGTAAATGTAATCAAGATACAAATTGAATCATGTTTCATTCTGTCGGTTTGTGCAAATAATTTTATATTATTGTAAAAAGTTTATAAAAGTGTCGTTATTTTACTATATATGAAAAATTTTAAATGTTATGAAAATGTGAAGCCATTTTGGCAGCCAAAGAACTAAACAGAATTACTTCAAATTTCGTACCGTAAAATGTCTTGGTTAAAAATCAATTTATCAAGTAAAAAGTCATTGTATTTAAAACATTTTTCTTATTATTTGGAATTTGAACATAACACGTAAAAAAGTATTAAATGACAAGAGCTTTCGTTCCATTCAGGAACCTCTTCAGTTGTCTTAGTATTCTCGTTTCTTTTTTACGACTGGAATTGGAATTCTTCTTTCCAGTGATTATTCTTGTAGTTGGTTGTATTGGCAATTTTTTGTTCTTGAGATATTTTTAGAGTAGTAAATTTTCTTGAGTTTAGTTTTTGGTGCGAAGCTAGTATTCAAACTTTTTTATTTTTGTGAATATTTATGATTGTATGGATGGTGGTGTTTGATACTTACTATTTCCTCAATTATACTTATTATACACACACACTTTCATATATGATCATCTTTTCATGTATACTTTCACATACACAATAATCATACTTTATTTACGGGTTTGTGATACGAGTATTAGGGTTGTTGGGAATGTTGTTGGTAGTTTGTGGGTGTTTTGGTTCATACTTTTTTATTATGTTATGAATTGTTGGTGATTGGTGGTTTAGTATGTTGAGCTGTGTAGTGTCTAAAGTATGTTCGCCTTTGAGAGTATTATAAGTGTTAAAATGATTTATGCAGAAGGTTTCTATAAGTTTCCTTTTGTGTGGGTTTGAGATATGTACTAGAGGCTGCATTGTGTTGATGTTTATGTGGTGGTTATTATGTAATCTATGTGTTGCTAATGAAGAGTTTTGGTTGTCAGTCGTTAAGTCATATGTGTCTTGGTATTTTCTTCTTGTAAAGTCATTTGTCTCAGCAATGTAGGATTTGGGGAATAGGTTGCAGGCTATGGTGTATATGCATTGGGCTGGTTGGGGGTGTGGTTTTGGAGGATGGAAAAGTTTTTTTAATGGTAGGGCATTAGTGGTAGTTAGTGTAATGTTTATTAGATATGTATTTTTTGAATTTTTGGATTGTTTTTGTTGGAATAGGGAGGTAAGAGGTGTTTGTTGGGATGTTTTGAGTAGTCTGTGTGTGTTGGTTGTAGTAGTTACTTTTAGCTTTTCTGTAAGCTTTGTTTATTAAATGGTTGGGATACTGTAATTTTTGAAAAGTAGTTCTAATGTGATTGGTTTCTTTTTTTAAATTTATAGGTGAGCATAATTTGAAGGCTCTGGTGTATAAAGAAGTGAGGGTGGCTGTTTTTATGGTTGTGGAGTGTGATGAAAACCAGTGTATGTATGTTGGGTTGGCTGTGGGTTTGCGGTACACAGAGAAATTTAAATGAAATGAGTTTTGCCATGATATTAGTGTATCTAGGAAGGGTATGAATGAGTTAGTAGGTTTTTCTATAGTATATTGTTTAGTGGGGTGTATATTGTTTACTTGTTGTAGAATGTTGTTAGGATCTATGTTATGGAGTAAAGAAACAAAAATATCATCTACATAGCGGTGCAGTTTTTGTTTTTGTATAATCTGGAGAGAGAGGCTCTGTGAATATTTTCTGTAATCCCATATATATACTTATATATAATAATATATATATATTATATATATATATATATATATATATATATATATATATATATATATATATATATATATATTGCTAAGTGTAGGGGACAGGGGGGAACCCATGCTGAGTCTTTGTTTTTGTCGGTAGAAGTTGTCTTGGAATTGAAAAAAACTATGTTCTAGTTATAATTTTATTAGATCTAATAGGATAGGGAAGGGGAGTGATAGTTGTATGTTGTTATCAGAAATATATTTTTTCTAGCATATATAATGTTGTGTGTACAGTGTACAGGTACGGAAGTGTAGAGGGATGTGACATCAAAACTATAGAATTGTGTGTGCCCCGGATTAAATGTTGTATTTTTGTATGAAGTCAGTGGAGTTTTGAGTGTGTTTTTTACAAATGTTATGATAAGTGGTTTAATTGTTTGGAGAACCAAGTGAATAGTTTATAAGTGGCGCAGTTTTGTATGTTTGATATTAATAGGACGGAGTGGGATATAGGTTTATGGGTCTTCGGTATTCCGTAAAATTGGGCTAGATTGGAAAGTTGTGCTTTTAGGGTGTTATGTAGGTTGGGGTGTACTTTGCAAATGGATTTTAGTTTTTTGTTGAAAGAGGATGTGGAGTTGTTTAACGGGTTGTTGTTTAGGTGTGTGTAAGTATTATGGTCAGACAGTAGAGCGTTACATTTGTCATTATAGTCTTGTGTATTCAGAATTACTATGTTTTGTATTTTGTCTGATCTTGTTATAATTATATCTTTGTTCTTTTTTATTTTTTTCAGGGCAGAGTAGAATTTTATGGGAAGTGCATTATTTTGTTTTAAAAAAACTTTTCCATCCTCCAAAACCACACCCCCAACCAGCAAAATGCATATATACCATAGCCTGCAACCTATGCCCCAAAACCTACATCTTAGTTACAAATGACTTTACAAGAAAAAAATACCAGCACACATATGACTTAACGACTGACAACCAAAAATCGTCATTAGTAACACATAGATCACATAATAACGACCACATAAACATCAACACAATGCAGCCTATAATACACATCTCAAGCCCACCCAAAAGGAAACTCATAGAAACCTTCTGCATAAATCATTTGAACACCTATAATACTTTTAAAGGCGAACATACTTTAGACACTACACAGCTCAACATACTAAACCACCAATTACCAACAATTCATAACATAATAAAAAAGTATGAAACAAAACACCCACAAACTACCAACAACATACCCAACAACCCTAATACTCGTATCACAAACCCGTAAATAAGGTATGATTATTGTGTATGTGAAAGTATACATGAAAAGATGATCATATATGAAAGTGTGTGTGTATAATAAGTATAATTGAGGAAATAGTAAGTATCAAAAAACACCATGCATACAATCATAAATATTCACAAAAAATAAAAAAGTTTGAATACTAGCTTCGCGCCAAAAACTAAACTCAAGAAAATAATACTACTCTAAAAATATCCCAAGAACAAAAAAATTGCAAATACAACCAACTACAAGAATAATCTCTGGAAAGAAGAAGAATTCCAATTCCAGTCGTAAAAAAGAAACGAGAATACTAAGACAACTGAAGAGGTTCCTGAATGGAACGAAAGCTCTTGTTATTTAATATTTTTTTTTATGTGTTATGTTACAATTCCAAATAATAAGAAAAATGTTTTAAACACAGTGACTATTTACTTGATAAATTGACATTTAATTCGAAAATATTATGTGCAATTATTAAATAAAACAGTTTTAACTAGTACATTGTTTGTTTAAAAAAAATAATGGTGATATAAATACTTTATTACTAAAAAAAAGAAAAAACTAC
>JABUQX010097481.1:0-7500 GCA_015478945.1 Trachelipus rathkii | reverse complement strand
TATATATATATATATATATATATATATATATAATATAAATATTATATATATATATCTATATTATATTCCCTTTAATAATTATTATATAATTACATAGATTTAACTATGTACTAGCCATAATATATATTTGTTAAATTTAAACCATGTTTTAATTATTTGATTCTTTTAGGAGTATTAGCAAATCACCTTTGTACCCCATCGATGCCCCCATTCAAAAAGTTTATAATAAAACTCATGTGTTGGAGTGTGTGGCACAACATTAACCAAGCTAAAAGGCAATGAGTAAACTAAATGATGCTGTTTATATTTGGAAAAAATATTAACATGGAGCTAGACAGCTAAATCTACCAACTCACAGACAAAGATTTAGCAAAATGTAAAAAAGGGGAGGTATCTCAGGCAGTAACAGAAGCTTCACTTATTGCGTATATCTTTTAAACTCGCAAGATCATCAGACGC
Organism: Trachelipus rathkii; assembly: GCA_015478945.1. Taxonomy (NCBI): domain Eukaryota; kingdom Metazoa; phylum Arthropoda; class Malacostraca; order Isopoda; family Trachelipodidae; genus Trachelipus; species Trachelipus rathkii. Next base: position 7,041 of record JABUQX010097481.1, on the reverse strand, counting down.
GTAGTACTTTCAGAGGATGATAATGCAATAATCATATGGATTTATGGAAAATGAAGATTCCTCATTGATGGCCCATTTGTATAATTTAAGAGCAAATTCTCCTCCATTTCATAAAGTTACTCTATTTTGAATGATCTGTTGCGTAGCAGTGACTTCCTTCATCCTTGGTACTCTCTCAAAGAAATTAAGATGGAAGGTTATATATAAATAGTAAGCATATTGTCAGCAACTTTATCAAATGCTAAATGTTGGAAAATGGGTATTTTCAACTTTTCGAAATTGTGCACAGCAACCATTAGAAATGGTGGGAACAGCTTAAGCAAGGAAATTAGCTTTTTTGTATAAAATTCTTAATGATAATTTCACTTTCGACTTTTAATGATGAATCTCTCTCTTCTCTCTCTCCCTCTCTTCTCTCTCTCCCTCTCTCTCCTCTCCTATCTCTCCTCTCCTCTCTCTCTCTCTCTTCTCCTCTCTCCTCTCTCTCTTCCTCTCTCTCTCTCTCTCTCTCTCTCTCTCCTCAATCAAAACCTCTCCATTAATTTTCTCTCTTATCTCTCTCTCTCTCTCTCACTATATATATATATATATATATTATAATATATACTATATATTATATTATAATATTATAATATATATATATATATATATATATTATAATTTATATATATATATTCCTAGTATACAAATATAAGGTAAAAAAGAATTCATTTGTATATCATATAGGTTAATTTGAATAAACTTTTTTGTTTTTTTATTTTATTTATTTTTTTTCTGTTTTTTGGTAAAAATAATAAAGTTACTTTTTTTCAGATAGAGTTTATATATTATAATATACCCTCTTATTTTTTACTCCACAGCTGATAAATAAAACTCAAAATTAATAATAATTTTTAAAAGTTATGAAAGAAAAATTTGAACCATTTAAGAAATCTAAAGAAATTATTAAGGAATTTTAAAATATATTTAGCACATGTGTATAACAGTTCCCAGTAGTGATTTTTGCCTTTAAAAATCTATTAAAACCATTAAAAACTACATTAAACCATCAAAATAGCATAAGAACCCATAAAAACAAAAAAAAACATTGGTTTATTTGGTTTATTTAAAAAAAACAATGTTTTTTTTTAAACCATGGGTTTTTTTTTTCAACCCTATATATATCAATATATTATATATTATATATATATAATATATGTCATAATATTAAATTAATATATATATATAATATATATATATATATATATATATGAAATTAAGTAGTAAAGACTAGTTATGTCTTATGAAATGTGTGTGTACTGGAGTGGAGAGGCATGAGAGGGGTGGAGAGGAATTTCGATTCTCATAAGTAAATTCTGGCCCAGAGCTATGGTAGATTTTGTGTCTACAAGTGATAGAATATCTAAGTTTGAGAGGGTCAAGGTATGTGTGGTTTTAGCCTATGGCTTATCTGAGAGTGATTTTGAGGAAAGTAAGATTTTCTGGGACAACCTGAATGGCGTTTTGAGCTGGGTGAATGGGGCTTCAGGTTGGTTGTGCTTGGCTGACTTGAATGGTTGAATAGGTGATGAAAATAGGGATGGTATAACAGGTGCCTTCAGGGTTGTGGGAGAAAGTGAGAATGGTAGGAAGGTGATAGATTTCTGTGAGGAAAGAGGCATGCGTGTAAGTAATACGTTCTTCGAGCCCAAGACTATCCATAGGCATATGAAAGTAGGTGTAGGTAGAGATCGTGAAGAAGTGAAAAATATGATTGAATTTATGTTGGTGAAGAAGGAGATGTTTAATTATGTGATGTATGTTAAATCAGTGAGAGGGTTGGGGATGGGAATATCAGATCATTACGTTTGTTTTATGTAAAATTTAGTTAGTGGGGATATGGATGGAGAGGAAAGAAAAAAAGTAAGAAAGTGCGGAGAATTTGAAGTGAGAAATTAAATGATTAGTATTATAAGGAAAAGTATGTGAGAACACTGGCAAATAAAGTTTAAAGTGAACAATATGTAAGTATGCAAATATGCAAGTGAGTGAAGCAATCGTTGGTAGTGAAAGAGAAGTATGTGGGTGTGATAAAGTAGGATGTAAGAATGTCAGTAGTGAATCGTGTGATGAAGAGGTGATGCAAACGGTTGAGAGTAAAATAGAGGATGGTTGAATATGCTACAAGCTAATGACGAGGTTTCGAAAGAAATGTATATGGAAATATATGGGGAGGAAAATAGGAAGGCTAAGTGTTGCCCTCACAGGCGAAAAAAAGATAAATGAATAGTTTGAAAGGAAAATAAATGGAGACTTACAAAGGAATAGTAATCTCTTCTGGAAGGAAGCACGAAAGGTAAAGAAAGAGAGTAAAGGGAATCTTCATAAAACAATGGATAGGGATAGAGCTTTCGTGACTGATGAAGTAGATGTACACTTCGAAAGTCTGCGTAACATTTGCAGTCATGAAGATTTGATAGTGAATGTATGTGGGATTAATAGTGTAAGAAGAAATAGGTATTTTTGTAATGAATTAATTAGTTGGGAGGAGGTAATAGGTAGAGTGAAAAATTGAAGAATGGTAAATCAGCAGTTATTGATAGTGGTATGATTCTGAATATAATCAAATGTATGCATTTCGGAAGTGAAGCGTGTGTAAGATTAAATGGAGTGTAATGTAATTGATTTACTGTCAATAGTGGAGTGAGGCAGAGATATATTATGTTCCCATAGCTATTTAATTTTTATATGGATGGAGTGATGAAAGAATGAAAGGTGGGGATGGCTGGGGAGGGTGTTAAATTTTCTGGTTTTAATTAATTAATTAAATGTGCCTAAATTTTTGTAATAAAAACTACTAAAAAGTACTGTGTACTCTCTACTTTTTCCACCAACTACAGTACACAAGACATTGTGCTCTTTATATATATATATATATATATATATATATATATATATATTATTATACTATACATAAAAAAAAAAAGATATATATATTTATATATATATATATATATATATATATATATATATATATATATATATATATATATATATATATATATATTACATAACATACAACCTATATATATATATATATTATATATATATATTATATATATATATATGTTATAATATATATAATATATATATATAATATATATATATATTATATAATATATATATATATATTGTATATATATATATATATATATATATATATATATCATACATTCAATTTTCTATCCCTTGAACTAAAACTGCCAAATCTTAGTTTATCAGAAATTATCGTTGTCTTCAAATACAGAAACTCGCGTTCTTTGTAGAAAACACAACAATCTTTCTGGTTCCTCTACCTCACATTTTTTTTAACATTTTGTAATTTTTAAAGGTCAACTCCAACTTTAGTTCTTCCTCTCACCCTCTTCTTGTATCTTTGTTGGTAATTAATACTGCTGTCTTAACTTGAGCTAAAGCTGAACAATTTGACTAAACATTTCCTTCTAATTTCACTCTAGACGGTTCCAAAGATATTTGTCCTTTCCGCCTCCTTTCAACTTCTTAAATTGTTATTTCTGCCCTCTCTGAGCTTAACACTAAGAAGGAGGAGAGTGTTGAAGTTATCCCTCCAGTGGTTCTCAAAACTTGTGCTTCTGAGCTTGCACCCTGCTTTGGTAAACCGTTTCCTAACGGCCTACAAACTTCAACCTTTCCCTCCTACTGGAAGAGTGCATTCATCAAGCATGTGCTGAAGGAGCGGAACCCCAGTCGGTAATCCAACTATCATCCTATAGCTTTAGTCTCTGTTCTTCCTGAGAATTTATTATTGACCAGATGATTTAGAAACATCTTAAATTTTCTAATCTTACCGCTGATTGCTAGTATGGCTTCTAGTATGGCTAGTATGGCCAGCTCGACTGGTGATCTTCCCCTTTTTTTTACTCTTGGTCCTCTGCAATTCCTCATTTCGGTGAATCTTTTTCTGTGGAGCTACACATATCGAAGGCTTACGATAAACTCTGTCAAAAAGCTTTAATTTCTTCCGTTCTAGTCGATCTATGACGACTATTGTAGAAAGCCACCATTTATTCTTTAAATCTATCCCTAGTGGTGTTCCTCAGAATTCTGTTCTATATTCCAACTATTTTTTTTTTCTATTTTGCATCAATGATCTATCTATTACTGTGTCTCCTCTCCACTCTTAGGCTGATAACTCTAACACTTATTCCTTCCAATTTGAAAGACGACTCATTCAACAGCAAATAAATATAAATAAATAGGGTAGTATTGAAGCAGCATACCTTTGATCTTTCTCGTACCTATAGTCGAGTTAAAGAAAATATAGTTGTCTTCAATGATTCAATACCTCAGCTTCTACATCTATCTATTTTAAATAATCTTCTACACAACTATATCTTCTTTGAAAATATAACTCTAATCTTTTTCTGCTCTTAATATTCTTTATACTTTTTTTTCTAATGATCTTTCTTAGAAAGATTACATTATGTTCATTCTAAAACGTTTCTAGAAAATTGGGTGTTGGGAGTTGCCTTCTGAACTTCCTTACACCACCAAAGTTGCACTCTGTATTGATACGTCATTCTTCCTGGTATGAAGTACGAATCACATATCTGGGGTAGTTACACTCGCACAGCTCTTCTTCAAAGGGTAGTGTTTAAAGCTTTTCATTTTATTAACTTATATGCCTCTCTTCTTACACACTTTGTGAAAAATCCTTAATAAAACAGACACTATTTCTCTAAACTCTCTTTTGTTCATAAGATTCATTTTTCCATATAGTCTCACCATTTCCATGTTCAGTTTTCTGAACTCAGAATTAACATCTATTTCTCATTTTTACATGAACACTACCAGTACAGTTTGGAACGACTTTTATTCTTTTCCTCCTTCCATTTAGCCAACCTAAAGCGCTGTGTACAGAGCATGGCAGTGGTTAATTTTGTCCTGGTTTCATTTTTTCAAAAACTTCCGATGGATTTGGAAGCCCTTGCCTTTTTCCACTGCTGAGGAAGATATAATATATTATATTATATACAGATCTCTCTCTCTTTCTCTCTTATAAAATATATATATATATATATATATATATATATATATATATATATATATATATATATATATATATATATATATATATATATATATATATAATATAATATACTATATATATATAATATATATATATATTATATATATATATATATATATATATATATATATATATATATATATATATATATATATATAAATAATTTATATATATATATATATATATATATATATATATATATAAAATATATATATATATTTTTAAATTAAATATATATATATATATATATATATATATATATATATTATGTATATATACGCCGTATATATATATAATATAGATATAAATATATATATATATACATATAGATATAATATATATATATAATTATATATATAATCGATATAAGTATATCTATATTATATATATAATATATATACACTTATTATATATAGATAGAAATATATTTAGATAAATATTTAGAAATATATATATATATATATATATATTGTTAACTTTGCTAAGTTATAAATAATACCAAACTCAACAAAATTGAACATATACTTCTTGGGAAAGGAATTATTTTAAAATAAACAAACTGATTAACACTAATAAGGAAATATAAAAGTGTCTTACCTTATAAATAATTACGGCAACTTTAATATGCATAAGACCTACCAATTTATTACCCAAAACAGCTCCTGGCCAGGCTCTACCTCGAAATAATAAATCATAATTACAGAGATCCTTTGCATTAATTTGAATCACAAGATAGGAGCAATTAATGATGTTAGTTTCAAAAATTAATTTGACTTTCAGAACGATATTGCACTGTTCTTTATTTTTAACTTTAAGGAATTTCAATTAGAGAAAAGTATTTCATAAATATTTCCCAACATAAACTAGGTTGGGATTATAGTATTATAGTATAATTTAAGTAGAACTTGCACTTTTATATGTTTAACAATTTAAAAGTTGCATATAAACAAATACAACTTTTTGAACGATGGTCACAAGTACTAACTTTTATCAGCCTTGTTCTTTATAATATTATAATATTATGATCAAGAAAGGAGGATGCGCGATACATATGCGCCTTGCTCAATTGGTTAAATATTACAGGGAAACAATTGAATAACGTTTCTACTAAAATTTAAGTATAATTATTTTAAAAATAATAAAAATAATAAATAAATTAATATTTTAACAATAAATATGAAATTTTTAATTATAATTTTAACAATCTCCCCAGAGAGAGATTGTAGCCTTGGGCTACAATGACTATTTTAATGAGTCTAGTTTGGACTTAATGAGCTTGTCACACTTTAGGGCTGCTTGACGTTTAGGTCTACCAACTACTGCCTCCGAGTCATCAGCTGCTTTATCACCATTATTTGATTTATCTTTATCATTAGAGACTTTATCTATTATTAAAGGGACAAATTTTTTTTCTTTTTTTTTTTAAAAAAATGGGATACAAATTACTTATTGAATGGTATAATATTTGTCCATTACTTTGTTTAACTTTAACAGCTCTTATTTTGTTGTCATAACCAATTACAACTTCCATAACTCTACCCATCATCCAGAAGGGACGAGGCTTTAAGATGGATTTTATTAGCACTATATCATTTACTTTAATTTTATTTTCCCAAGAGATTTGATATATATCAGTCATAGCTTCCCTTAGATCTAATAGGTAAGCTTCATACCATAGTTGTTTAAATTGATTAAATAATTGCTCTTGAGTATCAAGAGTGCTTTCTAAAGAACCCCTGTCAGGTTCCTTCCAGACTTCTTCATTTTGCATCCTTTAAAATAAGAGAAGTATTACAATTCAAACGAATGAATGAGTTAGGAGTTATGGTTTCAAGATCACTAGCTTCTGATCTATATGTGAGAGGCCTGCTGTTAATAGCATTTTTTATAAAAGACAAAGTTGTTAAAAGTTCGAAATAATTTAACCTCTTCCTACCAATAACTTTATTCAT
>JABUQX010097480.1:20000-28650 GCA_015478945.1 Trachelipus rathkii | reverse complement strand
GTCAAATTTTGACCACGCTAATTGATGGGCTTTGATGTTCCCAATCACCGTAAGAAGTATCTAGTGATGTGGTTTTCTATTAGTGTTCTATGAGTATTCTATAGAGTGCCCCAGGTGAGTTCGGCCAGGTGAGCTGCCAAGCTGAGCTGCCAATGAGTGCAATGAGCTGCCAAGTGAGTGCCAATGAAGTGCCAAGTGACGTGCCACGATAGTAGGCAAAGTGGAGTGCCACATTAGTGCCCACTGAGTTGCCACTTTTTGGAAGCCTTTTCTACCCTCCCCTGAGGCTAGAATAAGCCCTAAATATGCGGTGTCCTACCCCTAGGTAATAAGCCGTATGAGGATCGATTGGTGTATGTACAAAATCTGCTAGAATCGCTTCCTATCTATGAGTTAGTATTTGTATACACAACTTATAAGCCACTTACACTTTCGCCATAGACACTTACACGAGCCCACCCGTATACACTTACACTCCCACACGCACAGGTACACTTACAGCCTTACCACTCACACCCTCGCAAGCTCAATTTTGGTTGCCGCATCTTTTATGGCTTTCATCTTTGATGAAGTCACTTTGCAGTACACCTATATTGATGATTCATCTGTTGATGACTTCATCTTTTGTCTACCTCTAGATCATAAGCTGCCCACCAGCCCGCGCAGCAAGCCCCCTCCCGCAAAGGATGGAGGCCCCGCATCGCAGGTGCAATATTCCCGCGCGAATGAAAAAATATATTACTATAAGGTCATTCATTTTTATTCATACTTAAACATTTTTTATTTAAAACATTTTTCTATATATATAAAAACTGTAACTCATTACACACCTATTATTTAACACATATATTTATTAACATTATTTTTTACTTAATTACTTTATTACTTAATACTTTTAATTTATTAAAATTTTTAAAAAATGTATGTAAGAAGAAAAAAACAGAGTGGCTGATATATAATCATTTTATATTTACTACAACTGTTACGAAATTTTATTAAAACATTAACATTACATACCTTAAGCAGTAAATCAGCTAAATCAATAAAGTGTAACTAAGTACCAAGAGGCGATTAGTATGCTTGTTTACGGCTTTAACTGCCTTTACTCATGTTTTACTGCTTTACTCATGTTTTACTGTTTTAACTTATATGTTTTACTGCTTTAACTCACATATTTATTAACATTACATACCTTAAAGCAGTAAATCAGTAAATCAATAGAGGTGTTACCTAACACCTAGGGGGGATTAGGATGCTTTTGTTTTACTGCTTTTAAACTCATTATTTTACTGCTTAACTTCATGTTTTACGCCTTGTAAAACTCATTATGTTTGTACTGCTTTAACTCCACATATTCATTAACAATTACATACCTTTAAAGGCAGTAAAATCAGTAAATCAATAGAAGGTGTTACCTAACAACCAAGGGGGGTTAGTATGCTTTTGTTTTTACTGCTTTACTTGCATTAACTCATGATTTACTGCTTTTACTCATGTTTTACTGCTTTAACTTTCTGCTTTACTGCTTTAACTTTCTGCTTTACTGCTTTAACTTTCTCCTTTACTGCTTTAACTCGTATATTTATTAACATTATGTTTTTTATTTTATTTTAATACTTTTTATTTATTTTTATATTATTTTATTATTTTTATATATACTGTGTGTTATTTTACTGCGCGCCTATTTTTTTTTTTATATAGCAACACACACACACACACACACCACACACACACACACACCACACCCTTACAACTTATACACACACTTACACTTACATATATACACACATTCACTATGACACTTACATTTACACTTATACACATGCAGTCACACACACACACACACACTTACACTTATACACACATTCACTATGATACTTATACACACATTCACTATGACACTTACATTTATCCATAGACACTTACATTTACACTTTACACCCGCAGGCACGATATTTCACGTGCACTCACACATATATTTACTTACACTCACACACAGATTTATTACACACACAGATTTACTTACAACTCGCACACAGATTTACACACACACACACCACACACACACACACCACGCACACTCACTTACACATATAACGTTTAATTTATTTAAAACATGTTTTTATGTTTTAAATTTAAACACGTACATTTATATTGACTCATTCAAATATAACTAAAAATTTTTCAAAGTTTCTTAAAAACTTCTATAAAAATCATCATTATCTTTAAACAAAGAAATTATTATTTAACTGTTAATACTTTTGTTTATAAATTTTATAACTATCAAGTTTTTAAAATAACTTTTACAACAAATAGTGAAATTTTATTAAAAAACATATAGTTTACGCTACCTTAAAGCAAATAAATCAGGAAAATCAGGTAAGGGCAACCCCTAGCCACCCCTTCATACATCAAGCTATGCCACGTTTTGTTCTATTGACTTACTGGCTTTACATCATCTTTAACCACTGTAATAAGTATAAAATAACAAAATAAGTTCATCTCTGCTAACATAACATGTGATTTTATTAAAATCATTCTAACTTTTTTATTTAAAAAATAAACAAGTATTCACTTACATTTATATTTTTCACTCGATGTTAACTAAAAATATTTGAAAGTTTTTGTTAAATAATTCGGTTTTTCTATTATTATTATTATTATCTAAATGTACAATAGACAATCCATCACGAGAAAAACACAAAAACAACCCGCACTCCTTACAGATACGAAACTGACCTCTCTCTGTAAAATGTGTTGAAATAACTACTTTAAGCCTAAATTTAGGATAATCCTTTTTGTATCCCGGGGCGATTTAGGCGTAATTCCAGGTCAAAATATATTTCAAACTGACCTTTTCTGGTTTAAAATGTGGCTGCAATAACTACGGTTAGGGCCTAAATCTTAGGCCTAAATTTTAGGCATAAGCCTTTTTGTGAACGGCAGGCTAATTTAATCCTAAATACCAGGTTCAAAAAAAGGTTAATTCCCGTATAAAGACCAGGAATCATTGTTATTATTATTTTTTATAAATATATTTCAAACGGAAACATGCTGGATCGGTAAAGATCCTTTAAGCAGTTAAAAAGGAAATGTTTTCCTTATTGTGAATTGGTCGGGTAATCCTTATCTCTTATATGACCTCGGTATGCTGATTGGTCGAGAATTATTTTATCGTCTTTTAAAAATTAACTTTGTTCTTTAAACTTGTATTGAGGCAGGTGTGTGTTTTATATAATACAATTTTTAGACCCAAATCATTTTAAAAATTCATAGTTTATTTTAGCCTGTTAAGCGTGTGCCACAAGGGTTATCTGATTTGTATTAAAAGTGTTTTATTTATACTAAGTGTATATCATATTCATATTTTATAATAAATACTTACATGAGGAATAATTATTAACTGTTCACTTAGAATAGATAAAAATTAATTCACTAGTTCATAAGCCAACCAACAGGGCTCAGCATGAGCCCCACCCGCAAAAGTGCTGCCAACCCCGCACGCGCTGGGGCGTTCCCGCCCGCGCGTCCCCGTCCGGCCGCGTGCGCCGCAGGCACGCAACTATTCGCGTTCCGCCCGCGAGTGCGCCGGCAGGCGCAATATTTTATATATTGTGTGTGTGTGAGTGTAAGTGTCTATGGTGACTCATAAGTGTCTACTGGTGATGCGGTATGTGTAATAAGAGATATAGGTGTATGTGTGTATACAGGTAAGGCTCTGTTTCTAAATAATAATTAACGATAAGGCCTGAAGTAAATAAACCCACTAAGTATAAGAATAAAAGGAAAAAAATAAAATGTGTTTAATAAAACACGTTATATGTGTAGTGTTGGGTGGTTGTGTGTGTGTGGTGGTGTGTGTATTTGTGTGGCGGGATTGTGTGTTCTAATAATAAAAACAATAGGCTGAAAGTATCAATAATAAAATAAATAAAATGTTTTAATAAATTATACGTATATATGTAAGTGTGTGTGTGCGGTGGTGGGTGTGGTGTTGTGTATGGTGCGCGTGTGTGTGTGTGTGTATGTGTGTTCTAAATAATAATAACAGTAGGCATGAAGTAAATAACACTAACGGCGAGCGGCAAATATTGCGCCTTGCGGGCGCACGCGGGCGGGCGGGGGACGCGGCGGGACGCCCCAGCGGAGTGCGGGTTGGCCAGGCCTTTAGCGGGTGGGCTGCTCATGCTGAGCCCTGGTGGTTAGCTTATTAACTAGTGAATTAATTATTAATCTATTTCTAGTGAAATTAATTAATATTATTCCCAATGTAAGTATTATATATAATAAATATTGATATACACCTTAGTAAAAATAAAACACTTTTAATACGAAATCCAGATAACTTGTGCCCGCTTAACACGCTCTAAAATGACTTATCATTAAAATGAGTTTGGGGGTTCTAAAAGATAAGAAAACACCACCACCTGGCTCACAATACCAAGTTTAAAGAACAAAGTAATTTTCAAAAAGACGATAAACAATAATTCTCGACCAATCACATACGAGCTCATATAGAGATAAGGATTACCCCGACCAATCACAAATAAGGAAAACATTTCCTTTTACCTGCTAAAGGAATTCTTACCGACCACCAGCATTTGTTTCAGTTTGAAATATGGATTTATAAAAAATTAATAATAACAATGATTCTTTGTCTATACGGGAATTACCTTTTGACCTTGCGTATTAGGATTACAATTAGCCCGTGCTTACAAACAAGGCTTATCTAAATTAGGCCTAACGTAGTTATGCACCACAATTTACAGAAAAAGGTCAGTTTATTGAAATATATTTTGACCTGGAATTACGCCTAATAAATCCCCCCGGGTTACAAAAAGGATTATCCTAAAATTAGACCTAAAGTAGTTATTTCAACACATTTTACAGAAAGGGGTCAGTTTCGTATCTGTAAGAGTACGAGTTGTTGATGTTTTCTCGATGATGGATTGTCAATGTTACATAAGATAATAATAAGTCAAGTAATAATAAAGGAAAACCACGATAAATTATTTAAAAAACTCTTGGGAAATTATAATTTTAGTTAAACATCGAGTGAATAATAATAAATGTAACGGTGAATAATTGTTATTGTTAAATAAAAATTAGACTGATGTGAATTAAAAAGTACCATGTGTGTATGTTAGCCAAGATAAGTTAGTTATTCTGTCTCTTTTAATGTCACATCTTTCCAGAAATAGTATTTTTTTTCATTAAAGATGCATGTGCTGTGTGTAAAGCTAAGTAAGTCAAATAGAACAAAAACGTGGGCATTAGCTTGACATGTAAGAAAGAGGCGGTAGCTACCGGGGGTTGCCCTTACTGTGATTTTACTGCCGATTTTATGCATTTAAAAGGTACCGTTAAAATATACTGTTTGTTCTAATAAAATTTCATAGGAACTTTTCAGTTAAAAAGTCTAATTTAAAACCACTAGGGATAGTTATAAAATTTAATAAACAAAAAAGTTATTAAAACATTTAATAAAATAAATTCTCTTGTTCAAAGGATAATGATTTGATTATTATAGAAAGTTATCTAAACACGAGAATAACTTTGATAGAATTTTAGATAATTTGCAAACTGATATAAATTAAAAATTTAGTAAAACCATAAAATGTTTTAATTTAAAATTAGGCTGACGTTATATCGTGTAAGTGCAGTGTGCGTGCGGTTCATTGGTGATGTGTGTGTGATTGTGTGCTAAAATCTGTGTGCGAGTTGTAAGTAAATCTGTCTGCTTGGTGTCAAGTAAAATCTGTGTTGAAGTGTAAGTAAATCCCATGTGTGTGAGTGTAAGTAAATCTGTGCGAGTGTAAGTAAAAAGTGTAAATGTAATGTCTATGGATAAATGTAAGGGTTCATAAGTGAAATGTGTGTTATTAAGTATCATAGTGAATAGTGGTTGTATAAGTAGAAGTGTGTGTGTGATGTGACCGCATGTGTTATAAGTTGTAAATGTAAGTGCTATGGGGTAAAGTAAGTGCATAGTGAATGTGTGTATATAAGTGTCATAGTGAATTGTCGTGTATAAGTGTAAAAGTGTGGTGCTGTGTTGTGTGTGTGTGTTGTGTGGCGGCTGGTGGTGTGTGTGCTGTTCGCTAAAATAATAAAACGATAGGATGAAAGTAAAGTAACACTATAGTATATAAAAATAAATAAAATGAATAACTAAAAAAATAAATAAAAAGCATAAAAATAAAAAAATAAAAAAACATAATTTATAAATATATGAGTTAATAGCAGTTAAAGGAAGAAAGTTTAAAGCCAGTTAAAGCAGAAAAGTTTAGTTAAAGCAGTAAAAGCCAGTAAAGTTTAAAGCAGTTTCTAAAAAACAGAGTTAAAGCAGTTAAAAACATGAGTTTAAAGCAGTAAAGAGCAGTAAAACAAAAGCGATACTAATCCCCCCTTGGGTGTTAACGGTAACACCCTATGATTTACTGACTTTACTGCTTTAAGGTATTATAGAATTGTTACATGAATATGTGAGTTGGTAAGCAGTAAAACAATGAGTTAAAGCCAGCTAAAACATTGAGTTTAAAAGCAGAGTTTAAAAATGAGTTAAAGCAGTGTTAAAGCAGTAAAACAAAAAGCGCATACTAATCCCCCTAGGTGTTAGGGTAACACCTCTATTGATTACTGATTTACTGCTTTAAGCTATATTGTAATGTTTAAATAAAATTATGTGAGTAAAGCAGTAAAACAATAAAGCAGTAAAAGCAGTAAAACATGAGTTAAGCAGTAAAACATGAGTTAAAGCAGTAAAGCCGTAAAACAAAAGCCACATACTAATCCCCTCTTGGTATTAGGTTACACCTTTATTTGATTTTACTGATTTACTGCCTTTAAGGTTATATGTAATGTTAATTGTTTTTCTAATAAAATTTCGTTACAGTTGTAGTGTAAAATAAAATGTTTATATATCAGCCACTCTGGTTTTTTCTTCTTACATACAATTTTTAAAAATTTATAAATTAAAAAGTATTAAGTTAAAAAGTATTAAGTAAAAATAATGTTAATAAATATATGTGTTAAATAATAGGTGTGTAATGAGTTACAGTTTTAGATTCGCGAAAATGTTTTTACATGGTAGGAATGTTTTAAGTAATGAAAATAAAAATGAATGACTTATAGTATATATATATTTTTCGATTCGCGCGACGGGTCGCACCTGCGGATGCGGGGCCTCCATCCTTTGCGGGGGAGGGGGCTTGCTGCGGCCTGGTGTCAAAGATAAACTGACAAAGATGAGTCATCAAAGCATGAAATCATCAATTATAGGTGCGTATCAAAGATGACTTCAATCAAGATGCAGCCATCAACAGATGCGGCAACAAAATTGAGCTTCGAGGGTGGTGAGTGTAAGTGTAAGTGTACCTGGTGCGTGTGAGTGTAAGTGTATTATGGGCTTAGTGTAAGTGGTCTATGGCGAGTGAAGGTGCTTATAAGTGTTAATAAAAATACTAACCTCATAGTAGGAAGCATTCTAGCAGATTGTAATATGCACCAATCGATTCCTCATACCGTATTACCTAGGGGTAGACACCCATATTAGGGCTATTCTAGGCTCAGGGAGGCTAGAAAGGCCTCCTTAAAAAAAAGTGCGCCAACTCAGTGCGCCACTATGTGGCACTCCACTTCGGCGAACTATCGTGGCACTCACTTGGCACTCATGGCACTCACTGGCACTCATTGCACTCATTGGCACTCACTTGGCACTCACCTGCGCACTCACCTGGCACCTCATAAGAAAATACTCATAGAACACTAATAGAACAACACTAGATACTTCTTACGGTTGATTGGGAACCATCAAAGCCATCAAGTTATCGTGGGTCAAACATTGACCATGGCTTATATGCAAGGTCAAGTCGGAAACTATCATGAGGTCGCAAACAAGAGGCTTAAGAACATAAAAAAAAAGGGCTGAAGTCCCTAAAGAAGGACCAAAAAAATTTACCGTGGGTCAAAATTGCACCCATGCGACACGACCAAAGGGGTTGGCAAGTTCTTGTTTGTCATCGTGTGTATAAGTGTAAATGTAAGTGGCATATCGGTAAATGTAAGTGTCATAGTGAATGTGTGTATAAGTGTCATAGTGAATGTGTGTATAACGTGTGAAGTGTTCTCCTGTGTGTGTGTGTTGTATGGTGTGTGTGTAGGTGTCAAGTCTTAGGGTAGCTGGTCCCGTACATGCCGTTTCAACGTTAGGAACGAAATATGTGACGGGTGGGCCACGAGTGTGCAAAAAATAGCGTGAGCCAAAAATGACCCATGGTATATGGCAAGCTCAAGGCCGAAATATCATGGTTCAAACAAAGCGGTTAGACATCCAAAAAAAGGGCTAAGCCCCTAAAGGAAGGACAATAAATTACCGTGGGTCAAAAATTGACCCATGAAGGACAAAAAATTACCGTGGGTCAAAATTGTCCCATGGTATCTGTCAAGCTTGGGAGATAGGGAAAGACAAAAAAGGTTAAACTTCAAAAAATAGGGCTAAGCCCCTAAATGAAGATCAAAAAATTACCGTTGTGGCAAAAATTGAACCCATTGGTCGAAAAAATTAAGAGGGCGCAAACAATGCGGGGCCCAATACGCTACAACGCGTTGCTAACCGCAAAACCGTTTGGCGCAACCCCTCTTCGAAGGG
>JABUQX010097480.1:5000-15000 GCA_015478945.1 Trachelipus rathkii | reverse complement strand
ACTTGAACAATTCTAGAGTACTTGTACTTGTACTTGTACTTGAAAAAATGTACTTGAACCCAACCCTGTACCACACGACTTTGACTCTTCTATCACTGCATGATTAAATTCATGTCAGCTTCTTATTTATCTTGTAAATGTAATGAATTAATTAAAATTACCCAATATTCAAACTTCAAAGTGGAGCACATCTTCTGATCTTGTTTTTTTTTCCGAAATCAAAATTTCTGGAATTTTAAGAAGTTCAAGTTCTTAAGATTCGGCAGGTGAACTCTTCAACCATTTCTCTATTCATAATTATTTTAAACAATTAATGACAATCCATACTCGAATATTTAAATCATCTGGAAGAGAACAACCTAACAACCTTCATTGTTGTTCACTTACAATTAAACTCTTTTCCTTTCTAAGTGACTGTGTTACTTCGATTATATTTTCATTTCTGTATCTTGTTTTGTCTCAACAAGTATTTTTTTCTGGAAAGTTTCCAACCTCCAGCAAAGAAACAGCTTTGGAATGCAAATTTTCTTCCTAAAGACGTCAGTCATTTTGTTTTTTTTTATTCTTCACTATTATTTTTTTAGAGTCTATCCTGTGAGTTTTATAAAAATCCTTGATGCCGGGATTCTGCTCTACTATTCCAAAAATGAGAAATAATATTAAAGTATAGTTTGTAAATAAGTTAAACAACTTTATATAAAACAGATTTATTATTAAAGTCACCTTCAACCATTTATTAATTTTTTATTTTATTTATTTACTTATTTATTATTAAAAGGTTCGTTTATTGATTTGTCGAAACCGAGGAAACTTTGAAAGAAAATAAAGCCACAAATTTCGTACTTTTATTATTTTTTTTTCCAAAATGTTATATATATATATATATATATATATATATATATATATATATAAATATACGCATATATATCTATAAATATATATAAAAATATTAAAAAAATATATATATATATATATATAAATATATATATATATATATATATATATATATATATATATATATATTATATATATATATATATATATGTATATACCTTTTTCTATATATACTGTAGTAACAACATAACTCTTTGCTGCTCTACATATATATGTCTATATGTATATGTATATGTATATATATATATAATAACCACGCATATAAAATTACTGTACAAATGATTGCCCTGGACATCAATACAAATCTAAGAACAACTATATACCTATATACATATGTATATATGTATCTATATATATAATATAACTAATAGCCAATAACGCATAATAATAGCATACATAACCAACCTTAACTGTAACCTGCTCTATATATATGTATGTATGTATATGTATAATATAATATATATATATATATAATATATATATATATATATATGTACGTGTGCGTGCAATGTATGTGTGTATTGGTTTATGTGCTTGTGTTTGTGTCTCTGTTAGTATTTGAAAGCCTCATCCTCTTGATGACAGGAAACCTTCATTTTAAAATATTAATTTCGATTCCTTTGAGATTGTCTTCCATTGTTTCGTGGTGGAGGAGGAGGAGGAGGACGGCGGTTACTCCTTCCATTTCCTCCACTGGTTTCTCGTTCAGCGTCTTCTTCTACTCCCTCTTCATTTTCATCTGGTGGTGACTGTCCTGCAAGCGGACGACTTCCTCTTCTAGAGACTCCAGAAGCGCTTCCCGTGCCACTGTTACTTGATCCACTTGAAGGGTCAGAATTCTCAACACCTTCTTCTCCTTGATCTCTAGTACCATTTGTTCCTTCTTCTGGAGTTGGAGAATCTGGGGATGACTCTTCTCCATCACTTCCTCTGTTTCTTGAGCCTCCTCGGTTTCCACCAATCGCCAAAACTGTCGCCAGAAGCAGGAGCACTATAAAAATCTGAAAAGAGCAAAATTAATTATTAAAATATTGCTAATAAATTTTTTTTTACGATATTTTCAATTAGGAAAAAGGGGGATTTCTAATTATTTATTTTTTTATTATTTTTTTTCAATGAAACAAAATACTAATATTGGGATTACTGTAAGGAGTGAGAAATTTTCGTTATTAAAAAAAAAAAAAAAATAAAAAAATAGGCATTAACATATATAGGATTCGATTCATATTTTTCCAAAAATTTGAATCACTACAGCTAAACAAAAATGTTAGCTTAAATTATTTTTACAAAAAATATTATCGCTCCAACCTCCTTTTTATCCAATCAAGTAGGTTGAACATCCAACATTCAGTCTTTAAGAAATACATTAAACATTCAAAATATTCCCAATATATATATATATAACGCCCATAATATATATATATATACTATATATATATATTTATAGATATATATAATAACTTAATAATATATTTAACTGCTCTTCTTCTTCTTTCTTATATACCTATGCGCCGCATATAGCATATATATATATATATATATATATACATATAACATAATAACATATATATATATATATATATATATATATATATGTAATATATATATATATATATATATATATATATATATATATATACTATATATATATACCTACTCATAACTATATACTCTGCTGCTGCTATATATATATGCTCATATTACAGAACTTACCTTGTTCAATTTTTTGGAGTAGAAACAATTCTTTCCTCTAAGACTGAGTTCTTTGTCAAAACTTTTCAGCCTTTATATGTGGTTGAAAGCTCGATTGCATGATAATCGACAAAATTTAAGGAGGGTGACATACATTATGTGGATCAGTTGCTGCTAAACTTGGTAAAAGGCAATATTATAATTATATTATAAATAGTGTAACTCCTTAACAGGATTATATGTATGATTAAATTAGTTATTTATTATATATATATATATATATATATATATATATATATATATATATATATATATATATATATATATATATATATATGCCTATATCACATTCATCACTCCAGCAAATACACATTTCACTCCACGTACGGTGAAAATTTCGAATTTTGAAATCACATATACCGTTGTATACAGTATATATCTATATATATATATATATATATATATATATATATATATATATATATATATATATATATACAACTACTATATATATATATATATATATATATATATGAGAACTTGTAAAAAAAATTCACTTTGGAAAATTTCGGGGGTGTTCTGACACCCCACCGGCGCCCTTGTGTATATATATATATATATATAACTACTGTATATATATATATATATATATATATATATATATATCTTCTCTATACATATATATACTACTATATATATATATATATCATATATATACTATACTATATATACAATGCCTTGGGAAACTATTCCGTGTGTCTGTCTATCTACTTCGACCTTCTCTTCTTACTGGAAACTTGAGCTCATTCAGTATGTGCTGAAAAATGGGGACGGCTCTCAACCCTCCAACTATCGTCCTGTCACTTTAACTTCTGTTCTCTCTGAAGTTTTCGAGTCTATCCTTAACAGAAAGATTTGGAAACATATCAATTCTCGTAATGTTATCTCTGGTTACCAGTTTGGTTTTCGTAAGAAGCGCTCTACTGGTTATCATCTTTCTCTTCTTTCTGGTTCTTGATCTTTTGATCTTCGGTGTTTCAGTGAATGTTTCGCTCTGGCAATAGATATATATCGAAACTCTTTGGGAAAGTACGGCAAAAAGCTCTCATTTCTAAACTTCCCTCTTTTGAATTCTATATTTCTCTCAGTGACCTTCTTTCTGTGATCTTCTTTCTTTAACCTTCTCTCTTTGACCTTCTCTCTTTAACATTCTCTCTGATCCCTTTCCGATCATTCTATAGCAGCAGTTGTAGACGGCCATCGTTCATCCTTTAAATCTATAAATAGTGGTGTTCCACAGGGTTCTGTTCTATCCCCAACTCCCTTCCTACATCTCTTTAATGACCTTCTTATTGCACTTACTTCATCACCTATCCACGCGTATGCAGACGATTAAACCTTTCATTACTCACTTCATTTTGATAAGAGTCCAATTCAACAACAATTAGCTTGCTTGCTAGGATGGGGGCCTTGGAGCATCTAACCTCTAATCCATCTCGAATTTCTAATATTGGCATTGAAAACAAAGTTGTTTTCAATGCCTCAAAAACTCAGTTCCTCCATCTTTCTACTCGACATGATCTTCCTCATAACTGTAACATCATCGAAAGCACCCAACATAAGTCTTCGTCTGTTCTTAATATTATCGGTGCTTCTATTTGTCGTGTTCTCAATTGGAAAGCTCACATTGCTTTTCTTTCTAATAAAACTTCTAAGAGGTTGGGTGTTCTGAGGAGCTTTCAGAATTTCGTTCGCCCTTCTTTGGTGTATATCTCACTCATCTGGGGTTGTTCCACTCGCACAGCTCTTCTTGAAATGGTGGAGTCTAGGTGAGAGTGTGTGTGTGTGTGTGTGAGAGAGAGAGAGAAAGAGAGAGAGAGAGAGAGAGAGAGAGAGAGAAAGAGAGAGAGAGAGAGAGAGAGAGAGAGAGAGAGAGAGAGAGAGAGAGAGAGAGAGAGAGAGAGAGAGAGAGAGGTTGTACTCTCCCGCTCTCAATAACTCACTCTTTTCCACTGTCTAGTTGTTTCGTCACTCCTTTTATTCCATCGCTATTACAATGGACACTCCTTTTCTGAACTCTTCAATTACACATTCATCTACAATCATTCACTTTCGCTCACAACAAAAAATGAAAGTGTGATGGATGCCGCAAAACAAAAAAGACCAAGGTAATAAGAACTGAAAAGACCCTACTAACTACTGCCGTCATCAGAACACCCATCACTCACTAAAACACAATTATTCTCCCCCTTCATAACAAACTCATACATGACAATTAAAAAATACCTGAAATTAAATATAAATATGATACAAAATAACCAAAAAAACTACCACTAAAGGCAGCTCACCACAACACCTCCTCCATTGAGAAGGGTTCGCGTGACACGCATTTCTACAGTCTCATCGTTTCTCTTTCCAACTCTCTGACCCCCAAACTTAACCGCTATTCTCAATCTTACATGTACTCCATTAGGAATATCTGGAACAACTTCCTTTATCTATTTTCCCAATTACTTTTGACTTGCACACTTTCAATCGTTGGGTATCGGGGCATGTCAAACTTTAAACTGGATCAACATCGGGAATAATCTCAAACTCTGGTGGAGTTAGGTAGGCCTTTGCCTTCCAGAAGATATATATATATATATATATATATATATATATATATACCTATATATATATATATATATATATATATATACATATATATATATATATATATATATACATATACCAATAATAACATATATATATATATAGGCCAACATCCCGAAGAGGGGCCAGGCATGTAACTAGAAAAGCTATAACATCTGGGAAAATAAATAATTTTCTTTCAATAAGCAATTTCGTCTACTTAAACTTAAAAATTATTTAATTCCAATATTTATTAATACTTACCTTAAATATTAGTATAATCTTAGACCTAGCAAGCGGCGCAGTGTGATTGCTCCCAAACCCTGTATTACTTCAAAGGAGCAAGAGTTGCAAACTTTAGTATTATTTTAATTTTACGCTTTGGAAAATGTTATTTTTCTTTTTATATCCTTTTTAGGGGTTCGAGCCGACGGAGGACAGAGGGGGACAGGGTCCACAATGACCTTACCATGGTAGGCCGAAACCCCGGCTCTATCTTGCTCACTTTACTTACCGTAAGATATTAACTTTGGTTAAAAAAATTTAACATTTGGCACCTTTGCGCGCTCCTTCGGAGCTACTTCGTATTCTCAAAAAACCGTAATTTTCCCAACATTTTTAACAATTTTAAAGTTTATAAAACGATATTTTTGTTTTTGTTCCCTGGTGGTATTATCTGATTAATAAAATGATGTTATTTATAGCCTTAGCTGTTATAGTTTTTAGTTACATGCCTAATCTCTCTTTGGATAACGCATATATGCTGTAGCGCGCATATATAGTAATAACAACGCCACATTAACCTCGCCATATCGCCATATGCGCCGCGCCTGCCTTAACCCAACCCAGCGCGCCCGCCGCCGCCTGTACCGCCTGCCACATCTTTACCTAACCTTAATAACAACCTCCATATATGCTACCGCCGCTCCTGCATAGTATATGCATGCATATATGGATATAACCTTATAGTAATATATACTATATATATATATACCATATAATATGCAAAATAATAATAATAATAATATGCATAATATTAATAATATATATACATATATACTTATATATATATGTAACTCATATGCTACGGGAGGTGACTATGCTGCTATATATATATATATATATATATATATATATATATATGAAAGGAGTATGTACAGTATATCCTTTTCTTTTATTTTCGCTATAAATATGGACTCAATGGCTTATCACACTGTGAACATTTTGTTTTCCTTTTTCCTGACTTTTAATTTCCGATTTCCTTTTAATCTTTTTAATTCGAAAGATCAAAACAAAGGAAAAGTTCCACCTAAAACTTTTCCCGTAGGTTTTTAACCCTTTTTATCCCTATATTCAAATAATCACTAATATATGTTTTTGCATGTCAAAATTTGAATATTTGGCATCCATCAACTCTTAATTTAGCTTTCCAGTTTGTTTGTTTTTTGTTTATTTTTTGTTTATGTTTTCATTCTTATTGATATAATAAATTTTGCGTAATATTTTTTTCATACAATTTGGAATTTATGCATCGAAATGATTCAAGGACTCTCTCTCTCTCTCTCTCTCTCTCTCTCTCTCTCTCTCTCTCTCTCTCTCTCTCTCTCTCTCTCTCTCTCTCTCTCTCTCTCTCTCTCTCTCTCTCTCTCTCTCTCTCTCTCTCTCTCTCTCTCTCTCTCTCTCTCTCTCTCGGTTTTAGCATTTTTCTTTGTCAATATATATATATAAAGCTATATATATATATAAGTCTCTAGCAAAGTATATATATATATATGCTTACCACTACTAACAATAACGCCACGCATATATATATATATATATACCATATATATACCAGTGGCGGCTCGTCCATAGGCACTGCGGAACCCCCCCTAAAAATTTCAGAACTAAGCCACAACTACTAAACAGCATTTGTTATTTCTTTCTAATTATTTTAGCACATATATATATATATATATACTTATATATATATAATATATATACTAATATATATACTATATGTAACTTTCAAAGTCTCTCTATATAGATATAACAACCCATATATATATATATATATATATATATATATATATACATATATATATATAATATTCTAATCGAACAATTTTACTCGCGAATAATGGGAACTTCAATCTTTTGTTTCAAAAGAATAGCTCTATACCGTATATTTTTACTTATGTAATCCGAGCGACATGTGTCACCGTGATCGTAGCTTAATAAAGTTAAGTTGGAACAAAAAGTGAATTTGTTCCTGTCTGATATTTTTTTCTTTTTTGAACTTCACATTTATTCTCTTTAAGTTTCGATCATTTTTGCAATTTTAACTGATCGTTTTTCAAAATTCATTCTTTTATTAGTAAATTATAATATATATATATATATATATATATATATATATATATATATATATATATATATATATATATAATATATATATATATATATATATCTTTACTATACTATCTACCACCTATATATATATATATATATATATATATATATATATATATGCTCACCTCTTCCTGCCATATATATATATATACTGCTCTCAGGAACTTGTCCTTTAAAACGATGTTGAGAAAGCCGATATACATTGAACCAAAGGTATAATGTTTTTTTTTTATTTCAAGGCAATAGAGCGTCTGAGATGCCAAAAACAGTTTTTTTTTTTTTAACTAAAGGAATACCCAAGATTAAATCGCAAAGATGGAAGGAGTCAGGGTCTGCAAAGCCTCAGTGGGGACGACGGGGGGGGACTTTGTCCACCTCTGTCCCATCGTCGGATCAGAGTCCCTTAAAAAAAATAAAATGATAAAATAAAAAAAAATTAACAAAAAATTAACATAATAAAGCAACTTGTGGCAACTCTTTCGCTCTTTCTATTGGAGTTTTAGCTAACTCGTGACACTGCAGGGATGCACGAGTAGTGTCAGGCGATTTTCGATATCATGTCTTTTATGTAACATCCTTTAAATGAGTAGTGCCTATATATATATATATATATATATATATATATATATATATATATATATAATATATATATATATATATATATATATATATATATATATATATATATATATATATATATATAACTAATATATATAAAAATATATATATATATGGAAATATTTCCTCTTGCATAAGAACCACGAGCCGCCACTGTATATATATAATAATATATATATGTATATATATATATGCTATATATATATATATATGTAATAATATATATATACTCATACTAATAATACATGACCATAATAACCAACATATATACATATATATTAATAACCATATATATTTATATATATATGTATATATATATATATATATATATATATATATGTATAACTATAATCATACTATATCATATATATATATACAGATGTTGAGTGGGAAAAAAACATAACAATAATAACTCTTATATATATATATCACCTTTAATATAGTATATATATGTATATATATATACTGCTAACAATACCACTGCCATGCATACCGATGCTCTTAACTTATAACCATGTATATATATATATGTATGTATATGTAACCCATATATACTTTACCCTTTATTTAACCCAACTTAATTTAAAAATAAAAGTATATATATCATTCATATCCATAACTTTTCATAACCATATATATATATATATATATATATATATACATATAAATATATATATATATATATATAACAACCTTTTCCTATATATATATATATACGCGCATATATATATATATATAACTTTAATATATATATATATATATATATATCTTTCTTTATATATATATATATATATATATATATATAAAATGAGAGATAATATTAGCAGAGTATGGTTTGCAAATGACAAATTAAACAACTTTATATAAAAAAAAATTATCATTAAAGTCACCTTCAACTATTTATTTTTTATTTTATTTTTTATTTATTTATTTTTATTTATTTATTAATTTATTTATTATTAAATTTAAGGTTCGTTTTATTGATTTGTCTTAAAATTCTAAACCGAGGAAAATTTTCAGAGGAAATAAAGCCACAAATTTCATTCTTTTATTTTTTAAATCTATGTTTCATATATTTTCAAAAATGTTATATATATATATATATATATATATATATATATATATATATATATATAACTGCTACTATATATATACTATATATATATATATATCTTTCTCTCACCATATGTAACCATATATATAACATACATGCTATGGCATATATAGTATGTATGTATATATATATAACTTTCCATATACATATATAACTATGTAATAATAATATATATATATATCTTAACATGTTAACTTAATATATAATATATATATAATAATATATATGTAATATAATAATATATATAACAATAATAATAATAATAACAACAACAATAACAACCACCATATATATATATATATATATATATATATATATATATATACTATATATATATATATATATATATATATAATATATATATATATATATATATATATATATATATATATATATGCTGCTGCTGTATATATATATATATACATATACCGCCTATATATACTCAACTCTGCTATATATAATATTGTAGTGTTGGTGTAGTGAGTGTGTTTGTGTGTGAGGGTGTGTATATGTGTGTTTGTGTATGTGTATGGGTTTATGTGCTTGGGTCTCTGTTAGTATTTAAAAGCCTCACCCTCTTGACGAAAGTGAACCTTCATTTAAAAATATCAATTTCGATTCCTTTGAGATTGCCCCCCACTGTTTGGTGGTGGAGGA
>JABUQX010097479.1:20000-25669 GCA_015478945.1 Trachelipus rathkii | reverse complement strand
AATAATAATAATAATAATAATAATAATAATAATAATAATAATAATAATAATAATAATAATAATGGATAGAAGTAAAGAAAGAAAAAAAAAAAATTTGAAGTGTCTCCTCGCAGACACAGTGTCTGTGCCCCCCCTCTCGGGGTCAACGAGACTACCTTCGTGAGGGGGGGATTTAGGCATTTTGAATGTTAATATTTGTTAGAAATTTTTAAAAAGTAATAATTTTATATTTAATGGGCATTCTTATAATGTATATAAATTTTATGTTCCATTCTGTCATATATGTAATTTTTATTTTGTAATATTTATTATTGATTTGTGCAGATCCTCCTTGGCGATGCTGGTGAAGAAGAAGAAAAGGGTTCCAAAATGAAAAGTAGTTCAAGAAGCAGACCTCAAACGTCAGTAACGATTGATCAAACCATTAAAAAGAGTCATCTAAAAAACCTCAGTTGCAGATTTTGTAATTTTAGTTTTAAAAGCAATGGTGAGTTGAAAAGTCATTTAAAGATACATAGCAAAAGAAGGTTTAAATGTGCACATTGCAGTTATGAATGTAATTTTAAATCTACCCTAAAAAATCATTTGCTAATTCACAGCAATATGAAATTGTTCAAATGTGCCTATTGCAGCTATAAATGTAATTGGAAAGAAAACTTAAAAAGACACATGCTTGTGCATCGAAATATAAAATTATTTAAATGTTCTGAGTGCAGCTATGAATGTAATGATAAAAGGAATCTAAAAATCCACCTGCTAAATCATGAAAATATAAAATTGTTTAAATGTTCTGAGTGCAGCTATGAATGTAATAACAAAGAATACCTAAAAATTCACTTGCTAAAACATGAAAATATAAAATTATTTAAATGTGCTGAGTGCAGCTATGAATGTAATCGGAAATATCACTTAGAAAGACATATGCATGTGCATCGAAATATAAAGTTATTTAAATGTTCTGAGTGCAACTATGAATGTAATGATAAAAGAGATCTAAAAATCCACTTGCTAAATCATGAAAATATAAAATTGTTTAAATGTTCAGAGTGCAGCTATGGATGTAATCAGAAAGGAAACTTAAAAAGCCACATCATGCGTAAGCATGTTCCGAGTGCAGATATGAATGTAATCATAAATCCCAATTAAAAGGCCACATATTTAATAAGCATGGAAATTTATAACGAGTAACAACATAATTAATGAAGAGCGAAAATGGCGCTGCAATTGTTCTTATGAAATTAAGAAATAATTAGTGATTAGTAAAGTGATAATGGAAAACAATAGAAGAGGTCAAAAGAATTTGTGTTATTCAGGTCTGCGGGGCAGGTAAATCTTTTACCGGCTCCGGCTCCGGCTCCGACTTCAGTTCTTAGTTATAATCTCATCTCCATTTACACATGATATCATTATTTCTCTAAGAATAAGTTGTAAATTTTTATGGTGTTATAAATGATTGATTGTTAGCGACACCATTATTTTGGAAATATCTTATTGAATTTAAAAAACAAATAAATAAATAAATTATTATTTACTTTCTTCCTAACTTTTAAAATAATTCTTCTCTAAATTATATGAACATATGTGATATAATTTTATTAAAAACTGTTGTTTCTTAAAAATAAAACTGCTTCAAACAAATCCTCCTATAATGATGGCCTTAAATTCGATTTTATTACTTTTAAATCTGAAAATAAGCGCTGAACACTCACTTGAGTGTGAGGCAAAGCTGTAACTGTGTAAGCACCACTCACTTGAGTGTGAGGCAAAGCTGTAACTGTGTAAGCACCACTCAAACGAGTGTGTGGCAAAACTGTATCTGTGTAAGCACTACTCACTCGAGTGTGAGGCAAAGCTGTAACTGTGTAAGAACAATCTTTCAAAATTTTAGGACAATAACCGATTGACTCAGAAACTGTTGACATTTATTTCTGTTCCATTTTCGTTATGACATTTAATGCCTTATAATTCTGCATTATATTTTTCAAGAGGATTTTTGGGTTGAAGGTCTTTTATTGAATGTCATTTTTCAAGCGCTTGTGTGCGTGCCGTGCCACAGTTGGTCCCATTGCCTATCAACATTGGCTTCTTCATCTTCGCCTGACAGAATACCACAAGAAATAATTCCTGAAACTGGTGAACTATCTGACTTCGACTTGGGATTCCTGTTCGATAGTGTTTTAGTTCACAAAAAGCATTCCTAGCTTTTAATAGATCTTCAGTCTGAAGGTGCTGAAACATTTATCAACATAAATGGGCGAAAAAATATTTTGTTTTTAGTTAACATTCTTCCTTTTCCCTCCTTTCATGGAATTTTTTATGTCATCTGCTAAAATATCTCCTTTATTTTCTTATACAATAATTAGATACTTCCATTCTCTATAACAC
The DNA here is from genome assembly GCA_015478945.1 of Trachelipus rathkii. Lineage (NCBI taxonomy): Eukaryota > Metazoa > Arthropoda > Malacostraca > Isopoda > Trachelipodidae > Trachelipus > Trachelipus rathkii. The sequence goes on along the minus strand of JABUQX010097479.1, from coordinate 23,284 downwards.
TTTCTAACAGTCAAGTTCTCTGCTTGTATTTTCTTTGTTGCAAGGTAAGGATAATTTAATAATTCTACGAAGGTTTCAATTGTCTCTCATTGACTGTTGTTAGGGAGAGAAATGCTATTTGTCTCGCCTTGTTTATAAGATTTGCTGCAAGAGTATGCGTGCACTCAATGTTAACGTCATTGGAACATAACCTTTTCATGTTCTTATGTTCGTTCTGAAAATCAACAAGTGCTTGTTCGTTTTGACTGAATAAAATCTGTATCACATACCCCTCAAGTTCTTCCTCATTGTACTTATTTAATTTTTCAAAAGTACTGAACATATAGTTATCCGTAACTGTACTTAATAATTAAGGTCAGAGAAAGCAGAAATAATATCTTTGAAAGAAATAACTATATTAGAAATAAATGAGTTGGAGCTCCAGAAGGTGTATAAGGAGGAATAGCTCCGGAATCGTCTAAGGTGTAGAAGGAAGAATAGCTCCGGAATCATCTAAGGTGTAAAAGGAGGAATAACTTCGGAATCGTCTAAGGTGTAGGAACGGCTCCGGATTCGTCTAAGGTGTAGAAGGAGGAATAGCCCTGAATCGTCTAAGGTGTAGAAGGAGGAATAGCCTGGAATCGTTAAGGTGTAGAAGGAGGAATAGCTCCAAAATCGTCTAAAGTGTAGAAGGAGGAATAGCTCCGGAATCATCCAAGGTGTAGAAGGAGGAATAGCTCCGGAATAGTCTAAGGTGTAAAAGGAGGAATAGCTCCGGACTCGTCTAAGGTGTAGAAAGAGGAATAGCTCCGGAATCGTCTAAGGTGTAGAAGGAGGAATAGCTCCGGACTCTTCTAAGGTGTAGAAGGAGGAATAGCTTCGGAATCGTCTAAGGTGTAAAAGGAGGAATAGCTCCGGAATCGTCTAAGGTGTAGAAGGAGGAATAGCTTCGGAATCGTCTAAGGTGTAGAAGGAGGAATAGCTCCGGAATCGTCTAAGGTGTAGAAGGAGGAATAGCTCCGAAATCGTCTAAGGTGTAGAAGGAGGAATAGCTCCGGAATCGTCTAAGGTGTAAAAGGAGGAATAGCTCCGGACTCTTCTAAGGTGTAGAAGGAGGAATAGCTTCGAAATCGTCTAAGGTGTAGAAGGAGTAATAGCTCCGGAATCGTCTAAGTTGTAGGAGGAATCGTCTAAGTTGTAGAAGGAGGAATAGCTCCGGAATAGTCTTAAGGTGTAGAAGGAGGAATAGCTCCGGAATCGTCTAAGATGTAGAAAGAGGAATAGCTCCGAAATCGTCTGAAGTGTAGAAGGAGGAAAGCTCCGGAATCATCTAAGGTGTAGAAGGAGGAATAGCTCCGGAATAGTCAAAGGTGTAAAAGGAGGAATAGCTCCGGACTCGTCTAAGGTGTAGAAGGAGGAATAGCTCCGGAATCGTAAAAGGTGTAAAAGGAGGAATAGCTCTGAATCGTCTAAGGTGTAAAGGAGGAATAGTCTGGAATCGTCTAAGGTGTAGAAGGAGGAATAGCTCTGAATTGTCTAGGTGTAGAAGGAGGAATAGCTACGAAATCGTCTAAGGTGTAGAAGGAGTAATAGCTCCAGAATCGTCTAAGGTGTAGAAGAAGGAATAGCTCCGGAATCGTCTAAGGTGTAGAAGGAGGAATAGCTCCGGAATCGTCTAAGGTGTAGAAGGAGGAATAGCTTCGGAATCTTCTAAGGTGTAGAAGGAGGAATAGCTCCGGAATCGTCTAAGGTGTAGAAGGAGGAATAGCTCCGGAATCGTCTATAGGTAGAAGGAGGAATAGCTCCGGAATCGTCTAAGGTGTAGAAGGAGGAATAGCTCCGGAATCGTCTAAGGTGTAAAAGGAGGAATAGCTCCGGACTCTTCTACGGTGTAGAAGGAGGAATAGCTTCGGAATCGTCTAAGGTGTAGAAGGGGGAATAGCTCCGGAATCGTCTAAGGTGTAGAAGGAGGAATCGTCTAAGGTGTAGAAGGAGGAATAATCCGGAATCGTCTAAGGTGTAGAAGGAGGAATAGCTCCGGAATCTTCGTTTAAGGTGTAGAAAGAGGAATAGCTCCGAATCGTCTAAGGTGTAGAAGGAGGAATAGCTCCGAAATCGTGTAAAGTGTAGAAGGAGGAATAGCTCCGGAATCATCTAAGGTGTAGAAGGAGGAATAGCTCCGGAATAGTCTAAGGTGTAAAAGGAGGAATAGCTCCGGACTCGTCTAAGGTGTAGAAGGAGGAATAGCTCCAGAATCGTCTAAGGTGTAGAAGGAGGAATGGCTCTGGAATTGTCTAAGGTGTAGGAGGAGGAATAGCTCCGGAATCGTCTAAGGTGTAGAAGGAGGAATAGCTCCGGAATCGTCTAAGGTGTAGAAGGAGGAATAGCTACGGAATCGTCTAAGGTGTAGAAGGAGGAATAGCTCTGGAATCGTCTAAGGTGTAGAAGGAGGAATATCTCCGGAATCGTCTAAGGTGTAGAAGGAGGAATAGCTCCGGACTCTTCTAAGGTGTAGAAGGAGGAATAGCTTCGAAATCGTCTAAGGTGTAGAAGGAGTAATAGCTCCAGAATCGTCTAAGGTGTAGAAGAAGGAGTAGCTCCGGAATCGTCTAAGGTGTAGAAGGAGGAATAGCTCCGGAATCATCTAAGGTGTAGAAGGAGGAATAGCTTCGGAATCTTCTAAGGTGTAGAAGGAGGAATAGCTCCGGAATCGTCTAAGGTGTAGAAGGAGGAATAGCTCCGGAATCGTCTAAGGTGTAGAAGGAGGAATAGCTCCGGAATCGTCTAAGGTGTAGAAGGAGGAATAGCTCCAAAATCGTCTAAGGTGTAGAAGGAAGAATAGCTCCGGAATCTTCTAAGGTGTAGAAGGAGGAATAGCTTCGGAATCGTCTAAGGTGTAGAAGGGGGAATAGCTCCGGAATCGTCTAAGGTGTAGAAGGAGGAATCGTCTAAGGTGTAGAAGGAGGAATAGCTTCGGAATCGTCTAAGGTGTAGAAGGAGGAATAGCTCCGGAATCGTTTAAGGTGTAGAAAGAGGAATAGCTCCGGAATCGTCTAAGGTGTAGAAGGAGGAATAGCTCCGAAATCGTGTAAAGTGTAGAAGGAGGAATAGCTCCGGAATCATCTAAGGTGTAGAAGGAGGAATAGCTCCGGAATAGTCTAAGGTGTAAAAGGAGGAATAGCTCCGGACTCGTCTAAGGTGTAGAAGGAGGAATAGCTCCAGAATCGTCTAAGGTGTAGAAGGAGGAATGGCTCTGGAATTGTCTAAGGTGTAGGAGGAGGAATAGCTCGGGAATCGTCTAAGGT
>JABUQX010097479.1:7500-17500 GCA_015478945.1 Trachelipus rathkii | reverse complement strand
GAAGACGAGGGTAATTCCTAAAGGCAGTGTCTCTGTTTCAAATAGCACGAGAACGTTTAGAATTAAATCAAGATTTGTTAGGTTTAGTTGGAGGGAAAGAATATATGGAGTGCACGCCTTCGCGCCAGAGAGAATGACCTCAGTAATACCCTCAGCACACTCGGAGGTCAGAAGGACCCTTCCAACGGAGCAGAAGAAGAAGAATGGGATATCAAAAACGTACGACACCAATTAGTCTGACCAGTTATCAGCACCGAAGTGCCAGAAACGTTTCCTCACCTTAGGCGAGAGAGAGTCTTTCCTGCGGAAAACTTGAAGATTATAGAAGGGGATACTAGATAAGAAAGTGATTGGAGGAGGAAAGAGTTTAACAGAATAAGGACAAGGATTAGAGTTTATGAAAAGGTATAGAACGTTGGGGGGTTCACCTCCAGGACTATCTGGGATACGAGTAGGGAGCTGGACCAACTGCTTAAGGTCAAGATATAAAAGTGGTAGGCAAGTTCACTAACTGTATCTTGAGGCAAGACTGCTGTATTACTTGGCATGCAAACCATGGTACTGTTTTCTTTATGTCGTAACGTAGGGCATGTCAATGAATGCTGTAGGGTATTTAAAGATAGGCATCTTACGTTACTAATATTTTTCTCACATCATGCAACTCACAATAGTATGTTTTTGAATTAAAAGTAAGGCATTACTTGAAATGGAAGCCATGATATTGCAGCTTTCATGCCGCAACACTTAGCATGCCAATGAACACTAAGATGTTTATTGATATGCACGTTATGTTTTCATAGTTTGCATTCCAACAATGGTAAGATTGGCATCCCATTGAGGATTGCGGTTCTCAGAAGGATACAGGTCATAGCATTGTAGGAGCTTATACCATTGCATGCTGTATTCTCAAGAAGATCCAAGATATTCATTGGAATGCATCCATGTTATGTGTATACACTACGTGCATGCATATTTTAATGGCCCAAGCTGATAGTTATTTATTACAGTTTGGGGCCCCAGTTTCTGTTCAAGTACATTTTGTATACCAGAAAAAGGAATGGAGTACTGAGTAGTTGTGGGAGAATAAAAACTATTTGGTTACTGAAGACTCTATAAACCTGCTGAAACATCAAGATATATATATATATAATATATATATATATATATATTATATATATATATATTTATATATATTATATATAATATATATATTATATATATATAGATATTATATTATATATATATATATAGTATATAATATATTAAATATATTATATATATATAACCGTATATGGTATATATATATAATATATTATATATATATATATAGATATATATATATATATAATATATATATATATATATATATATATATATATTATATATATACATATATATATATATAAGTCGAGGAAGAGGTCAATTCTGTAGTGGCAGGAGTGCTGGGAATTCTTATTCTTCCCCGACTAGCAGGTTTTGTAGTTGTTGTAGAAAGCTTGTAGTTATCTATTCTGCTGATGTATGCCCAGAAATACCTAGTCTTGATAAGACGCAGAGAGGCCTTAACTCCTGGATGAGACATCTGATGAAAATTGTTGAAGATCTGTTCACGACAACGTTTTGGCAAAAATGGTCGTGGAAAAGCTGATGAAATATCACACCATACTTTAAGATCATCTTGTAGAGAGTAAGAATGAAGACGCTGCTGAAAAGTGGTAGTTTATTCATCCGTTGATTGAAGACGAGAGATAGCAGGTAAGTCGAAGGCATCTACTGTTACCGAGGATATCCGAGAATAAGCATCTGCTACGATGTTATCTGCACCTCTAAGGTAGGTCATTGAAGAGACGTATTCTGTTAAGACAGAAAGATGACGTTGTTGCCGATCACTTTTAACTTGATTTCTACTGTAGAAAGCCGAGACGAGAGGTTTGTGATCAGTGCACAAGATGGCATTCCTTCCATCTAAGGTATGCTTGAAATGAAGAACAGAATAGTAAGCTGCTAGAAGTTCACGGTCGAAAGCTGAGTATTTTCGTTGCTGTTCCGATAACTTTTTGCTGAAAAATCTGTAGGTACTGGCTGTCCATCAACCATCTGATGAAGGGCTGCTTCTATAGAAGTCTGGCTACTATCCCGTTACAATTGAGATGGGTAAAACATCGATCCGGCAAAAAAAAAGGAAGAGTTGTGGCGTTTTGGAGTTTATTCTTGATTTCAATGAAAGATTCTTCTTCTTTTGTGGTCCACGTAAGAGACTTGCCTTTTGGATCGTGTTTTTTGCTTTTTCTGATAAAGGAAAGACGAGTTTTGCAAAACAAGGAATGAAACGGCGATAGTATCCTATCATTTCCAAGAATCTTCTAAGCTGCTGAATCTCGGGGAAGTGGTTACTTGGAAATTTCGGACTTCTTTTCTGAAAGAGAAAGTCCAGCTGAAGAAATATGATATTCCAAATAGTTGAGAGATGACTTGAAAAATTCTTATTTTTCTAAGGAGATTTTGAAAGAATTTTCTTGAACAAGCATGAAAACTGCCCCGAGATGTTCTTCATGCTGTTTTGGAGTTGCTGAAAAAAATTACCAAGTCATCATGATAGACGTAAATAAATGGGAGATATCGAAAAATGGAGTCCATTATCCTCTGAAAAGTAGGGCCAGCATTCTTCAAGCATTCTTCAAACCATTTGGCATAGAAACGTATTCAAACAGGCCGAAAGGAGTTGTAATGGCAGTCTTTTCAATGTCCTCCGGTCGTATTGAATTTGATGGTTTGCCCTCTGAAGGTCTATTTGCTGAAGATTGCTGATCCATGTAAACGCTGTGAGAGACTTTGAAATGTGAGGAATGGATATCTATCCTTTTTAGTAATGCATTCAAAGATCTGTAATCCCCACAAGGCCTCCATGTTCCTGAGGTTTTCTTTGACACAAGATGGAGCGGAGAAGTTCAAGAAGACTTGGAAAGTCTGATGATTTCATTCTTCAAGAGAGTGTCGAATACTACTTTTAGTTTATCTTCGGGAAGACGGCGAGGTCTTGCAAACACGAGATGCAAATCTCCAGTCTCTATGGAGTGAACAGGTCCTTTTGGATTAAATTTTATATTCGTCAAGTCAATGGGTGAAGTTAACAAAGAAACTCTTGAAGCAAAGATGAGAAGTTAGAGTCTTCAATGTTAGCGTTGATTTGTAGTGAGGGAACATCTCTGGAAGAGACTAGAAGAGGTGCTAGAAGAGAGGTATTTGTGTCTTGCAGAATTTTCTTCCCACAATTAATGATTAAGTTGTACTGTTGTAGAAAGCCCATACCCAATATTGGCATTGTGATATCCGCTACTATGAAAGTCCAATTAAGTTCCCGACGAAGCTTCTTGATCGTTATATATGTCACTATTTCACCATAACACTTGATAGGCGAGCCATTGGCAGCGGAATAATTGACATTAGTTGCAAATAGGGACATGCTGGTTACCATTGAAGAAGGGAGGCTCGAGACAGAAGATCCGGTGTCTAGCAAGAAGAGAGTATCTGCGCCGAATATTGTAATGTTGATAGTTAGTTGCGAACTGAATATAGCGCAGCAATCAGCTCGCTCTTCTAGTTTTCCGTTTGACAGGAGAAGAAACTCTAGAAGAGGGACGAAACTAGAGCTGCACCTGAACATTATTAGTTTTATCAGACCACTTGCACCATGCCTGCATGTCCTTGCCTGTTGGGCGAAGTAAATGTGATTTTGACTGTATGGAAGCAGTCTGGCAGTGATTGCTGTAGCTGATGTTGTTGTTGTTGTTTTTGCTGCTGCTACTGCTGCTTAAGTAGTTGCTGTGGATACTGTCATGCCAGGAACGGACGGTACCAAAACAACTAGATCGCTGCCTAGCTCTCCAAGTTGTTCATGACTAAGTGCTGTTTGTGCTGCAACATTTGGTCCAATGTTGGTTGGAAGAGTGTTCAAAATTTGCATTCGGATGATGTCTTCTCCAATCCTCAATTTGGAACCATAGCGAAGCATTTCTCGTAGGTAAAGGGAAGTCTTGCCACTGTAAGCTTGTTTAGACATAAATTCGTTGAATAATTCATTTCTCTTTTCGTAGATGGTGATGACTGCTGTCTTCAGGGGAGTGTACGCTTGAGCATCGAGTTTTGCAGATGAGAGACTATCCACGACATCTGTTGGGAGCTGGAAGAGAGCGTGGAAGTACTTCGTCTTCTCCGAAGTAATTTTTCCAAGGTGAAACTGTGCCTCTGAGACTCTGAACCAGGTTGGAACGGAAGTTTCGGAAACACTTGAGGTTTTACCTTGATCTAGGGCGATGATCTCACCTTCTTCTGGTGGGGGCTGAGTTTGTTCGTCGTCAGAGGGGATCGTTTTCTACCTCTGTAGGGGTATTCTTCTTGAAGTCTTGAGAGAGTGGTCTTTTGTTTGTATCACCGTAGGAGAGAGCCTGCTGCTTGCGTCACCGTAGGAGAAAGACTTCTGCTTGCTAGGAATGTCTGCCTTCTAGGGAACGTCTGTTTAAAGAGAGGTGGTGTTTAACTTCCAGGGTCACCAATTCTGTAGTCGAGGAAGAGGCCAATTCTATAGTGGCAGAAGTGTTGGGAGTTCTTCTTCTTCTTCTTCTTCTCTGATAAACAGGTCTAGTAGTTATTGTACAGGGCTTGTAGCTATCTCTTCTGTTTGTTCTCCATTGCTCAGGTAGTAGTAGTAGTCGATGTTCTCTTGAAGACTCTCTTGTAGGGTAATGAAACAGATTTTGATTTGGATATAATAATTTTGCTAAAAACCCTTTCAACTATATTTAACAACCTTGCACACCTAAAACTATATGCTAATAACAGTTTTTCAACTTTGATATCTAGTAACCTCATGCACACATGCAATTTTAAGTCTAAACCAATTTTACTTTTCCCCTAAAAGAGGTTGAGAAAGGGGGTAATTAAAACGGGAATATTGCAGATTACAAATTTCATCAAAATGCAAACTATTAAACTGTAAAACATAGTACAAATTTACAAAATGTTACAAAACACCAAAATACACATTATTTGGTACAAATTAAATGGTAAATGCATATTTAAGTGCTTTAAAAGCGAACTGCATTTCTGTTCCTATCATGAAAAAATAAAAAAAGCAAAAATATAAAATCCGCATTGTAAAACATAATAGCTCTTTTGTAATTAACATTTCATATTTTTTTTATAAGTATTTTTAAAGCACAATATAATACAATTTAACTTAATAATTATATACAAAAAAAGTCTATATCATGAAACAAATATAATACATTCCTATACTGTAAATAGATATTATTTTTGGCATTAATTTATGAATACAAACTCAATTTCAAGTCTTAAAAAATGCGACATATCTTCAAGTTCAGAGATGAGCTGAATACCGTTTTGTCTTACAATTCTCTCTCATGTTTTTTACGCTCACTAATATATTTGAGAAATTTAAAAAGCACTTTTTAACAATTATCTTTTTAAACAATAGGTTTTATATATTATTATATACTATATATATATAATGATATAATATTATACTTATATATATCATATATATATATATATAATATATTTACTTAAATATTTATCATTTGAAATTTTAAATATTTGCATTAATTCCACAATTTAAAAGAATGAATAAAATTCTCTTTTTAATATATATATATAATATATATATATATATATATATATATATATTATTACCTTCTCTTTCTTCCTTTTCATTATTATCGTCCTCCTTCTCACGTGATAAAATCCTTGTTTGCTATTGGTCATCGATCCCGCCATTTTCGCCTCGAACAAGCATTCTGGAACCGCTCCTCTATAACGTCCAAAATAACCTGTATTCATCATAGATAATTCGCTAAATCTTATTACTATCGACACTTTTTTGTGAGCATCAGATTTTGTTAACACTTAGTGCTCTCTTCACTTTAACCTTTGCCCTCGAATAGTACAAGGTGTGTTATTTCGTGTTATTTTTAAGCCCTAATTTTGTGCCTTTTCGTAAAGTGAATAATTCTTTGCAGTGATACTTAAAAATCATTTTAGCTTAAATAACCTCTTTCTTCCTTTGCATTTTATTTAGATTTTATTTAATGTAACTTTTAATATTTTATTCACTTATATAACGAACCTTGCGCAAAAATTTATTGATTAAATATAATAGTCTATCCTAAATTAGAATCCTTAATTATAAAGAGAAAACGCATTATTTCATGCGTAACTTTCTACTCATAATAATCCTTTATTATTATTATTATATTAATATTATTATTATTATTAATATTATATTATTATTATTATATTTTTATTATTATTGTTTAATTGTTTCAATGTCATTAATTGTTGTCTTAGTATTGCGTTTAAAATAGATATGACAAGAAACAGTTGTTGTATCTAGCCCTTCTGATTCCTATATTACTCTGAACAGTCATAGTGATGCCCCTGGAGTTTGCTCCGTCTCTATCCCGCATTTCTACAAACCACAAGGACACACACGATCCACATCCTAAGCAGAAGTTTTAATTTTCATTAATATTAAAAAAAATAATCCTATTTTACGAAACAATTAATTTTTAACAGTCGATTCCGGCCATTTTCAATGTAAATTTACTATTTTTTTAAAACCATTTTTGTGCCCGTACCAAGCGGCCGCTTAATAATTTTTGACATCCTTTGCATCCTTATTCATAATATTTGTTGTCTTTTTTGGTCCCTGACCACTATTTTGATAAGTAGCGTATGCAAATCGCATACTATGCTTGTAATTTTTGTAGTAACTATTGTTTCAAAATTTTGTTTACAATCGTTATAAACATTAAAACCATGTCCCTCCTGACCGCTTGCCAATTACTGAAAATATCATGGATTATCGGCAACAGCCTGCTTCAGACAGGGAGACATCTAACGTTTACACTGGCAAGTTCGTCACCAATGATCTCGATTTGACCTTTACCTTACTCGAGCTCCAGCTCGAATCCACCAATGAGCTGGCACGCTTTAGAGCCCTTTTAAATATATTGCCTGTGCCCGTTTTACAGCGCCTGAAGGATGTTTTACCTTCCTTGCATTCTCACAACCAACCCTACACTCAACTTAAAACCGAACTTTTAAACCGGCTGGGAGAAACTGACGCTGAAAAAGTGAAAAAGCTTTTGACAGGCGGCTCTCTTGGAGATCGTTTGCCATCAGTTCTATTATCTGATATGTTAAATCTTCTCGACGGTCCTCCCGTAGGTAATTGTATACATATTGTACGCCATCTCTTCCTACAGAAACTTCCTGCAGAGATGCAATTGCGTTTAGCTACTGTCGATCCTAATTGTTCACTACAAGAACTAGCTACTTTTGCTGACAGAATTTGCAAAGCGAAACCTCTTACGACAGCAGACATACCTTCCCAAGTTTCGCATATCACGGATCCCACCAGTAATAATAACTTAACACCAGCGTCTATTTCGCATGTAAATGAGTCAGTCAATGCACTTCGACAACCGTCGCACACAGAAAATTCTTACATTGTATCACAACTACAGGTGTTGCAGAACACCATCATGGATTTAACTACTAGAATGCGAGCTTTGGAAACGCGTTCCACTGCTCCTCCCCCCCCTCCTCATTCCCCTCCTTATCCTCAACAACAACATCCTTATCCTCAACCTCAACAGTTTCCTCATCCTCAGTCCTCTCCTCATCCTTATTCACAACCCACTTCATACCCCCAGCCTCCCCCCAATGCTTCAAACACTTATTCTGCTTACAATTACGGTCATAATTCTCGCTTCCCAAACTATGCAAACGACGTTCATATCCGTCGCCCACCTACTCATTCGCGTCAATTCGCCTCTTCTGTTGATTCTCAGGCTTTGGTTCAGTTTCCGTCACATAACCAGCAGGGTATTTGTAGAAATCATCAACGTTTTGGAGATCAAACTCGGTCATGTCTTAAGCCTTGTACATTCGGGAATTTAAACTTAAACACCACTCCGTAAACTCGCTCGGAGTGGTTTCAAAAGCGTCAAACTTGCTTTGTGTCTACGATCCCTCCACCAAACTATCTTATCTCGTAGATAGTGGGAGCTCAATCTCAGCTGTACCACGTTCCATCCTCGGGAAAACTCATGCTCCAGAAGCATCCGGCTCTTTACGTGCTGCCAATGGCACAACCATTAACACTTATGGTACCAAACGACTCCATGTAACGCTCTCATTCCGTCGTGATTTTATATGGGACTTCACGATAGCCGACGTCACCTTACCGATAATAGGTGCCGATTTTCTGTCACACTTCAACCTTCTTGTTGACATGAACCACAATCGCATCATTGATTTTGAGACACATTTCTCATCCGCTTGTATTCGTGCTTCCGCATCCATTAGTGGCATACATCTTTCTCCAACTAATAATATTTTTGAATCATTATTAATCACCGATTTTCCAGAGCTTCTCTCTCCAGTCTCCAAATTTCCTCCTGTGAAACACAATGTCGTTCATCACATTGAAACTTACGGCAGACCTCCACATTCTCACGCTCGACGTCTTGCACCAGATAAACTCAAAGCGGCAAAGCTAGAATTTGAATCTCTCTTAGAGAAGGGCATCATCCGACCTTCAAAGTCTGACTATGCCTCTCCCTTACATATGGTTCTCAAACCAAATGGAGATTACCGCCCGACCGGCGATTATCGCTGCCTAAATGCAATCACCCGCCCGGACCGTTATAATGTACCTCATTTACAGGATTTCACATCCCATCTCTCTGGTTGTACTATCTTCTCAAAAATTGACCTAATTTCGGCATTTTTTCAAATTCCCGTCAATCCGGACGACATTCATAAGACTGCCATTATCACTCCCTTCGGCCTTTACGAATTTCTTCGAACGCCATTCGGTTTACGAAATGCTAGTCAATCATTTCAACGTCTTCTAGACTCAGTATTACGCGGTTTACCCTTCGTCTTCGCCTACATAGACGACTTATTGATTGCCAGTGCTTCTCCAGAAGAGCATACTTCACATCTCAGGCAAGTTTTTACCAGACTAAGTGAATTTGGTCTATGTGTCAACTCTTCCAAGTGTGAATTCGGAGTTTCATCCCTAACTTTTCTCGGACATACAATCTCTGCCGAAGGTATACGTCCTCTTGAGGATCGTGTGGCAGCGATTCGTGACTTTCCGAAGCCTGTAAAACAGCGTCAACTTCGTCGTTTTTTAGGGATGGTGAACTTCTACCATCGTTTCATACCGTCCGCTGCTAAAATTCTCCTCCCTCTCCACGCACTTCTTAAGCATCCACGTAAAGGTTCTGCTGCTTCTGTCACTGTAGATTGGAACGACGAAGCAACTAATGCCTTCACCGCCATCAAGGAAGCCCTTGCCTCTTCCGTGTTACTTATATTTCCATCCGACACTGCCCCGACTAGAATCAACACTGACGCTTCAGATTTCGCGGCAGGTGCCGTCCTACAACAGTTTATTGATAACGAATGGCGTCCATTAGCTTTCTTTTCTAAAAAGTTCCAGCCACCTGAAACAAGGTATAGCGCATTTGGTAGAGAACTTCTCGCAATTTATTTAGCTATTAAGCACTTCCGTTACTTCATAGAAGGTCGGGAATTCCATGTTGTAACTGATCATTTACCCATCACGCATGCCATTACAGCTTCCACAGTAACAGTCCCCTCGTGAAGCACGTCACCTTGAATTTATTGCACAATTCACCACGGATATTCGCCATATAAAAGGAAAAGACAACATTCCTGCCGATGCCCTATCCCGAATTAACGCAATCTCTCCTTTACCTGACATCGATTTCGTCGAAATGGCTCGTTTGCAGCAACTCGAAGAGATTGTTTTTCCTAGTGCTTCTTCCTACGACATTCAAACTGTAGAAATTTTTGGTTTTCCACCTTTGTTATGCGACGTCTCTTCCGCACACCCTCGTCCAGTAGTACCAACCCCCATGCGCAGAAAGGTGTTTCACACCATTCA
>JABUQX010097479.1:0-2500 GCA_015478945.1 Trachelipus rathkii | reverse complement strand
TGTTATAGATATAACAAAATCCATAGTACTTCAATGCTTAAGTTATAATTTTCGGATTCACTTGTGTGTTGGGTGTGAGTGTACTTTTTCGTGGCAAAATTTCATCAAAAAGTAAAAACAAATTTAATATGGCTTTGTATATAGCATAAGTTAATTTTAGTACTCAAATTTTTTGTTAGTATTTAGTGTGTGTTTTTTTTTGAAAGAAAATGCCTATATTTTATATAATTATGTCGAAATGCCATAAAGTGAGACTTTAAATGATCAAAAACAAGAATACAATATTTGTTTGTATATGAAACAATCACAGCATTGCTTACAGTTCGCGTTTGAAAATTTGATTTTAGAAGAAGCAATAACGCAAATTTGTCCGATAAATTTCCCTATATCTGACCCTAAGTATGTTTATAATTTTTACTGTGGGTAGGCTTCTGGCAACCCTTTGGTGGTCCCATGTGTGTGTACAAGCTTGCTAGCATTTTACTTTAGCTTATTTCATTTTTCTTTTATTTTGCATTTATTTATTTTCTTGTTTGTATATATTTATATGTGTATTCATAAATATGGTTTAACTTAACATATGTATGTATTATTTATTTTTACTGTATTTTACCTTATTATATTTTGTCTTATTTTTGTTTCATATGTATATTATTTTTATACTATATATTCATTTACTTTTATTATAATCATTTACTTTTATTTTAATCTCTTATATTAATTTTATGATTTAAATACAAAGATTTTTTTTTACATCTAAAATATTTGTTAAGTGGTGCCGATGTTAAGGCTTTACCACGCCCTTATAATAAATAAATAATAAATAAATAATAAGACATCGCTATTGTTTGAATAAATTGTTGAAATAACTAATTATCTGTTGAAATAATTCAAATAATTCACATTATACTGCGTTACCTAAAAAAATAAAAAACAATATCACTGAATTATGGGTCCCTCAGGCAAAGAATGCGAGTGCGGGAAATGCAACCATAACATAGGCCAGAGAACGGAAAGCATAGAATGCGGCCAATGCAAAAGATGGTTCCACGCAACACCAAACTGTGCAAATATTAATAAAAACCAATATAAAATGTTGGCCGATATGGATAGCGTATCGTGGAACTGCCAAAGCTGCTTACAGAAACCAAAAGAGAATACCATCTCTGTGTTGGACTTCACAGAGTTGAAGATTATGGTAGCCTCATCTGTTGAACGAATGGAAAAAATGCAGAACACCATAGACCAACAACAACAACTTCTTCAACAGCAACAAACCCAAATAGATGGAATTAATGAGGGAAATGAAAAGAAGGGAAAATTCACTAGAAGACCGAGCATATAAGGCAAAACTTTGTAAGAAGAACTTTTAGAAATTGGAAGACAAGCGGAGAGAAAAATAACCTTAGTAATTATAATCTAGAATGAAGGGAATATTGAGACAGACAAACTTTAAGGCAGGCTGAACAAAAGACAAAACCTGTAGCTCTGAAATCTTAAAAAAAAGTAGGAGTAACAGAGTTTGAGATAGTAAGGCTAAAAAGGCTGGGAAACCGTAACTCCAGACCCCGACCCATACTTATAGAAATGAAAACTGCCGATCAAAAATGGGATGTTCTTAAAAGAGCAAAAAATATAAGAAATAGTGCACGCTTCAAGAATATTTATATAAACCCGGACCAGACTAAAAAAGAAAGAGAAGAAGCAAAACAGCTGAGGAATGAACTACATGAAAGAAAAAGTGGAGAACAAGGACTCTACATTAAACAGGGAAAAATATGTAAAAATGGAAATTTTCACTAAGAAAAGGCAATGATACCGGACAAACAGATATGGCAATGAACAATAGGCTAACGTTAAATATGATTAATATACAAGGATTAACAAAAACAAAATTAACTGAGATTGAGTTGTTAATAAATACAGAAAATGATATAGTACTTTTAGTAGAAACACATCTCACAGAGGACAGATTCATACTTAGAGATGACCTTGACAAAATTTTAAGTAATAGAAAGGAAGAGGATAAAAAAGGGGGAGGGTTAATGGTTATACATAAAAGAAATAAGCATATAGAAGTAGAAAAATTAGATGGAAAACATAATGATATCCTCTACTTCAAAGTTAAAGTGCATGATACAGAATATATATTTGTATTAGTATATTTTGCAACAGGAAGCAAACCAGAAGACATAAGAAGAAATATTAAAATAAGAAAAGAGTGCGAAAAACTGATAAGATATGAGAGTAAAAATAATTTCATGATCCTCGGGGATTTCAATGGGCACTTACCATGGTTGGGAAGACAACAACCTGATAAACAGGGGGAAATGGTTTTTGAGTGGATAGATAAGTTTGAATTGAAACTCTTAAATACAACTGAAGAGTGTTATGGGCTCTACACATGGCAGAGGAATGACATGAGAAGTGTCATAGATTTTGCTCTGGCTAATAATGATATGAATAAACATTTTTATTCAATGAAAATAGATGAACACCA
>JABUQX010097478.1:22500-25898 GCA_015478945.1 Trachelipus rathkii | reverse complement strand
CAGTAAACTTGCAAGGAAATACTTGGCCCGTCCTCCAACTAGTGTTCCAAGTGAGACAGTATTTAGCAATGCTGGGCTAATAAATGATGAAAAGAGAAACAGACTCTCAGCACAATCTTCCTATATTTAATTTCCAATACTAGGTGCAAAAAGTATTTAATCCATTGTAAAATCTCTTTCAGTAAGATCGGAGGGAGGTTGGGGGAAAGAGGTTTGTGGGGTGCATTTGAGTTGGGGTCGACCCGTCCGCACCCTGGGTAAACCGCAGTTATATTAATAGATTGTGGCTAAAACTCGAAATTTATTAGGTAATATTATATATAGATATATATATATAGTATATAATATATATATATATATATATATATATAATATATATATTATATAAATATATATATTATATTAGATATATATATATATATATATAAATATATATTATATATATATATTATATATATATCATATTATATAATATATATATATATATATTATATATATATATATATATATAATATATATAATATATATATTATATATATATATTATAATATAATATATTTATATATATATATATATATATATATCATTTTTTTGAATTTTAAAACTCCTGACTAGTTTCTTAAACAAATTGAATAATTTAATAGATTATAGTATAATATATATATATATATATAATATATATAGTATAAATAAGATAATATATATATATATATATATATTATATAATATATATATATATATATATATAGATAATATATAATATAATAGATATATATATATATATATATTATATATATATATTAATATATATATATATAGTATATATTATATATATATATATATATATATATATATTATATATATATATATATAATAATATATAATATATATATATATATAAACTATTATATATATATATATATATATATATGTCAATGTGCAGTGCAGACTTGTTTTTGAAAGCTCTCTGTTGATAGTTTATATTTATTTTATTTATTGTTATTATTATTATGTAAAGCTGTGTTTAGGGAAAGTGTGTATGTTTTCAATCTTTTCTTTGCTTTAATTAAAGTTTTTATTAACTTCTATCAGTTAGTTTACATTTATTAGTTTCAGAGAAGTTCTGCGCTTGGAGTTTTTAAAAGATAAGTTCTAGTTTTAAGTTTTTCCTTTTCTTTGTCAAGTTTTGTGGTTGTGAGTTTTTAGTAAAGTAAATTTGGAAAGGTTACGTAAGTTAGAGTTTTATTTTTTTTTTATTAAACAAAATTTGATTTTTAATTAATTTCAGCACGTTAAACTTTTTAACTTAGGTTTTAGCGTATGATCAATTTTATCCCGATTTTTCCTTTTGTTTTTGTCTGTCTTTGGCTTTTGTTCTTGTTTGTGTGTGCGCGTGCGTGTGTGTGTGTGTGTGTGTGTGATGGCAGATTTGCGTAGGTGTGGGCTTTCTATTGACTTCACTAACATCAGCGGCTTAAACTCTAACTCTGCTTCCGTTGAATACCACCTCTCTAACTCTCACCCTAATCTTTTGCTTTTGTCTGAAACTCAGATGGCTAAGAATTCATCCTCTAACTCGTTTAATGTATCCAACTATAACTTATTTCATAATTTCCGTCTAAAGGGTGGAGTATGTGCCTATGTAAACATTAACACTCCTGTAACATCTCGTGAATCTCGAATCTCCTAATTTCGATGTTCTGTGGATTAAAATCTTTCTTTACTTCACTTAAAATTAATCTGTGCTTCTGCTACCTGTTCTGCCTACAGGAACAGATTTCACGCGCCTTTTTTGAAATATCTTCTACTCTCACGAGACTGTTATTATCTTCTCATCCAAATACTGAGATCCTCTATTTAGGGGATTTCAATGTACTCAACACTGAATGGTTGGGGTCCTGTCTCATACTGATTTAGGTGGGAGGAGGCCGAATCATTCAGCATTCTCAACATCTGGAGCAACTTAATTAAAGAACCAATACACATTCCGGATCGTATCCCAACCAATTCTTGAACACACTTGCCCTAGGTTTCACCACTAGTCCTTCTCTTTATAAATACACCACCTTCACTCCTATTGGTAAATCTGACCACAACTTATATCTCTTAATTTTAATACTTTCTCTCCAAACAGCTCCATCCTGCCTGTGCGTCTTTCTGGGCACTTTGATCGGGCCGCGATGGGGGATTGTGCTGCTTCGTACGCTAAACTAATACATTGGAATGACTTCTTTGCCTCTGTGGACGCTTCCGCTCTGCCGACAAGGTGGGTCTGCTAATCGTTGATGGGATGAGCAGGTTTATTCCTTTCTTCGACTAAATCTTTCCTCTCCTCATAATCCATGCAGTTCTGCGTTCGAATCGTCTTGTTTCTGCCATTCAGCGCTAGAGACAATGCGATATCGGGATGTTCGGAAAAATTCTCGTTCTCCTACCACTCTCGCTAATTTTCATTCAGCTAGAAATCGTTGCAGGGATACTCTTCGACGAGTAAAGCGGGCTTTCATCAAGCGAAAGGTGCGCCTAACCTCCTTGGTTTCTCCTATGAACAAATCTTTCTGCCTTTGCAAAAACATCTTCAACAAACTCTGCCAAATCGTACCTTTCCTGCCTCGTATTCGCATCTGATGTTTCTTTGCTAACTCTCCAACTGAAAAGGCCAATCTCTTCGCCTCCTATTTTCCTCTAACTCAAACACTGGACGATTCTGGCATTCCTCTTCCTCCTCCTTCTCTTACTCAGGTGTCCTATGCCTTTGCCCGAGATTACATTTTGATCGGGTGCATGGGCTTCTGAAATCTATGAACGTTAGGAAGGCGGGTGGCTCAGATGGCATTCCTCCCCGAGTTTTGAGGGAGTGTGCTTTCGTGCTAGCCCCTCCTCTCGTTCAACTATATTCTTTATGCCTCAATACTAGCACTTTACCTCAGTGTTGGACGCGCATATGTCCCACCTATTCCGAAAAAAGGAAGCCGTTCTGATCCTTCTAACTATCGCCCTATAGCTCTCACTTGTATTCTATCTAAGATCTTTGAGACCCTTCTCAACTCATTTCTTAGACCATCTGAATCTCATTTCCCTTTCTTCCGATCGCCAAGTACGGCTTCGGCGCTTCTTATTGTCTACTGGTGATATACTTTCCTATTTAACATATTTATGGTTTTCCGCCCTTAGGAATTAGGGGGAGACTTGCGTGGTGGCGCTTGACATATCCAAAGCATTTGACAGGGTATGGCACGCGTCACTGCTCTCCCAAGCTCCCCTCTTTTGGATTTCCCTCTTCTCTTTGCTTACTTATGTCTAGCTTTCTTTCCAGATCGCTCATATCGGCTGTTGTTGATGGGCAACTTCTTCTTTTTTTCTGCAATAGTGGTGTTCCCAGGGTTCTGTTCATATCT
>JABUQX010097478.1:17500-20000 GCA_015478945.1 Trachelipus rathkii | reverse complement strand
AATATCGGTCTGGCTACTTGGACGGACACAAAAATTTCCGTCAGTAGGAAATTTTCTGTAATATATAATTACAGAATTACAGTTTACGGCCTGGTGAATTAAACTAATCACAATACCCACACATCGCCAACACATACAACATACAATAGAACAGTCTAATATAACATACAAAATCTCTCTCTCTATCTCTCTCTCTCTCTCTCTCTCTCTCTCTCTCTCTCTCTCTCTCTCTCTCTCTCTCTCTCTCTCTCTCTCTCTCTCTCTCTCTCTCATTGTTCGAGCAAAGAAGGTGTGCCACTCATTTGGATTTGAAACCACGTCTACGGTGGTTAGAATTTCCAAATACGTTGAGCCGAAGGAGGGCTTGCTATCAAGCCTAGATAATCTATGTACTCAATCCACATGGTTAAGAAAATACATATAATTTAATTTCCCTTGACCAAGAACCTACTGGGGTAGGTAATAAAGCCCCAATTCATGCGATAGAGTTTCGGTGGCAACTAATTAATATATATATATATATATATATATATATATATATATATAATATATATATATATATATTATATATATATATTATATATATAGTATATATATATATATAGTATTCCTTACATATAATATGCTATTTGTGTGTAACGGTCGAGCATGTATATGTGTGTTCAAGGTAAGATCTGAATTAAAAGACTTCAAAACATTGTTTGCCTCTGTTTCCTGACTTTTCCCAGAGAAAAGAAGGAGTCAAAGAAAAAGAAAGCTGACAGTCCGTTTCCGAGTGCGCAGGCAAGGCGAATTGGATCTGTCCCGAGGCATCATTAACCTGTAATGGGTCCGTAATGCCAGCAACTCCACTAATAAAAGGGGGGGGGGGGGGAAAAAGTTTTTTTTCCCGCCTTCCCAAAAAACAAACTGGTAAAAAGAATGTAAGAGCATTTGTTTCGGATAAAAAAGATCAGCGAAATGGCGGATAAGTTGTTGTGGGGGGAAAAGAGCGGCTATTTCCCCTGTGATGTCTAACAGTTTTTTCATTCGTTTCGGGACGTTTTCTATTAAGTTTTGGAAAAATGTCCGTGTTTCCTTTTCTCTCACTTTCTTTTTCCTTTTTTTCTGCTTGTATTTGAGCTTCGTTTCGCATGAGCTTTCTTTTATTTTATGTTTATCTAAACGAAAGAATTGCAGCGAAAAAAGACTGCAAAAGCATTTTCGCGGTATTTAGGGAAAAAATGAAGCCTCGGAACAAACACTTGTCGTTATCTTTTGGTGAGTATATGAGTGAAGAAGTATTTTTTCTAGCTTCGAAACCCACCAAATTTAGATTCAAGTACCTAGATTTCCAGAATTCATTAATGGCAAATTTTGATGATTGTTCTATCAAATGCTTGAATTGAATCTTTTTCAAAATGAATTTCGGAAGCCTCGTGTTTGTATTTTTTTGTTACAAAAAAGCGCCATATTTATAAAATTTTAAAATTACAAAGATTACAATAATCTTTAATATACCAGCAATAATAATAATAATAATAATAATAATAATAATAATAATAATAATAATAATAATAATAATAATAATAATAATAGTAATAATTAATAATAATAATAATAATAATAATAATAATAATAATAATAATAATAATAATAATAATAATAATAATAATAATAATAATAATAATAATAATAATAATGATAACATTCAACGAAATAATATGTAATAATAATAAGAATAATATAATAATAATAATGATAGCTATGAATTTTTCTTAATTATAATAATAATATAAAAATATACCAGTAATAATAATAATAATAATAATAATAATAATAATAATAATAATAATAATAATAATAATAATAATAATAATAATAATAATAATAATAATAATAATAAAAACAAAATTACATAATAATAATAATAATAATTTTTGGTAATTATAATAATAATAATATAATAATAATATAATAATAATAATAATAATAATAATAATAATAATAATAATAATAATAATAATAATAATAATAATAATAATAATAATAATAATAATAATAATAATAACAATAAAAGAAGCAAAGTTTGATGAAGATTACTAACACGCTCAATCTAACATAAATAAAATGTCTTTATTTTTATAGATGGTTTTATTATGACAAACTTGCCCTGACTTTTCCTCCCCGCTTACAAATAACAAGCAGAGAATCGTACACGCGTGACTGAATAAGGTTCGGAGTGTTTTTCCATGTCTCTTTGTTGCTATGGAGATCAAGTGATGTCAACTGCAAGGGTATTGGAACCATGGCTCGCAAAATCTAACTTCAGATGAGTTTTATAATAAGCGTTGGATTTGGAACAAATTGGCATTTAATTAAAGGAAAAAAAAGTTATGTGGCATTTTACAGAGACAAAATGATTAACAATTTCTTTTAATTTTTGATTCTAAAGAATAAAAAGTTCAAAGATTTTCTGCAACACGTTTCTTAATTAAGCAAAATTGCTTAAAAAATACAT
>JABUQX010097478.1:0-12500 GCA_015478945.1 Trachelipus rathkii | reverse complement strand
TACCAACACAAACAAGACCTCATAAATGACTCACAAAATTCTGCCCTCACTTTACACAGATCACAACTCAATCACAAAATTAACATCGATGACATGACAACGATTATACAAGTATTTGACCCCTTACAAAGTAAATTAACTGATTCCCTTTGCATAAAAAATCTCCACAACTATAACAAACTACAAGGTGAATACTCTTTAGATCCCACACTTAACAAATTATTGATCACCACACCTTTTTTCAAAAAAATCTTAACAAAACATACCTAATTACTTATTCTTCTTACCATTTTATTATATTTAAACTTTCCACTTTTCACAGTTTTTTTTAATTAAATTTTTAGTCTTCCATTCACCGCGTCTGACAGAGGATCCAGCACGGATCGAAAGCTTACGCCCTTCACAATACAGAAGACTTTTTCTATGTAATATATATGTAATATTTATTGTGTTTAAGATTACTTCAGGCCTCCTATTATTCTACCTACATAACTTAGCGATTAACAGCTTCGAATTTATCTACATTCAGATGGCCGATATCATCAACTATAACCTTAATATTAGATATATATAGGGAATTATAGTATATATATATATATATATATATATAGTATATATATTATATATATGATATATATATATATATATTAAAATATTATATATATATAATATATATTATATATAGGAGAAAGGTATAAGTTATTGACCTTTTGAACGGTACTCGTTAGCCCAAAAAAAATAGTACAGGGTATCTTTATGGACCATAAATAGACTTTCTATTATAGGGATTTGATGAATTCAAAAATATATAGAACCTGTTACGTTTTACGACTCCGTCAGTTTTATTTTTTATTTTTTTTTTTAACTAAGGAATACCCAAGGGTAAACCGCAAAGATGGCAGGAGTCGGGTCTCTCGGCCTTTCGGGGGAACGACAGGGTAGGACTTTTTCCCCCCCTCCGCGGGGAGGGTCTCCGGAACCCGCTCTTTGGTATTTGGGTTTGTCGCAGGGGTTCTTCCGCCCTCCCCTACGGGGTATGGAAATCGTCCCCCCTTCTGCTCCCCGTCGGCTCGAGCCCCCTATTTTTCCGTGTAATACCTTAACAAATATATATATATATATATATATATATATATATATAATATATATATATATATATATATAATATATATATATATATATATATATATATATATATATTATATATATATATATATATATTATTTAGGTTTAACACTCAAGTACTCAAGATGAATGCCAAAAACTCAAGAACTTGAGAAAAAACTCAAGCGATGGCATCCCTGTTATGAGTCTACATTGGGTAAAATGTCTTAAAATTCCTCCGCGTCATAAAGTAAACACATGAATATTGTAATATTTTTTTTTGAATTATAACTTCAAAATATAATTTCCCTATGATTTCTATATTATATTTTATATGTAGTTTAATTTATAATAAGTTAAAATTAAAAATTTACCTTTAGATCAAAAGGTCAATAACTAGACTTTGTCCATATATATATATATATATATATATATATATTATTATTATATATATATATATATAATATATAAGTATTATATATATATATATATATTATATATATATATATAATATTTATATATATATATATTATATATATATATATATATATATATATATAATATATATATTATTATATATAGATATATATATATATATATATATATATATATATATATATATATATATATATATATAATATATATATATATATATATATATATAATTTTATTTTATTTTTACTTTCTGCACCCCCGCTCCTCTCCTATAAGAAACGGGCGATCTCGAGGTATTGTGCCACCACTGTAGGTCTGGCCAGCAGATGCATAAAGGCAAGTGTGTCAAAGTTACGTCTGATGTCCGTCAGGTCCAAGCAGTTTAGTAATAGGTGTTTTGTGTCATCGTTTGTCTGGGAGGGGCACCTTTAACAATGAGGGGAAGGAGAGTTATGATAACTATGTTTAAATTCCTGAAGGGAAAGGTGGTGCCGAGAGCGAAGACGGGACAGCATCACTCTGAAATACGCTTGAAATACGGTGTTGATTGGATGCTCAGAGATCGCTCTTTGTGTTAATTGGGTGTGTATGTGTTTGGTAATAGATGTGTCTGGGGGTGGAGAGGGGAGCGGATTATATATGTTGCAATAGTACATGGCTCATGTAACTTTTTTATTTCTTTTTGCCGGGAGTTACTTTAATATTTCGTGCAGGGGGTGATCGTTTGAGTGTGTGTTTTGCTGTAAAATAGGCAGCCTATCATCTCGAGATGGGCTTTAATTGGAAGAATTTTTGTTTCTGTTTGCAAGTGATGGATGGGAGTAGAGAAGAGACAGCCAGTTATTACTCTTAAAGCTCTGTTTGCACGATTTCCAGTTTTTGGATGTTGGTCTTTGAAATTGTGGCCTAAGCGGACGATGCATAGTTTAAGATGGGACGGAGATGTCTGACAATTATTGTAAGGAACTCTTTTTGTTGGCCAAAATTTGTTCCTGTTATCGCTTTCATCACATTCAGTTTATGTTTGGATTTGGAGGAGATGTAGTTTATGTGAGATGGGAATGACATATGTTTATCGGAAGTCAGACCGGGGCTTTTGGGCTTCTTATTAAGAGGGAGTCTGTTGTTTCAGAGAATTATTGGATGGATTTTAGCCTGTTTTTTGTCAGATGTCAGTTGTGTGATAGAGAATTTTTTTGAGGGGAAGCTGTCATTCTGTTGCTGCCAACGATTGTTCCATTTGGTTTATATAATGTCTTGCTCTACTTATGGACAAACTATGAGCTGTCATTGTGAAATTGTTTGCAAAAATACCATTTTTACAGAGGGGGACCTGGGTTGTGGTATGTCATGCATAAAAATATGGTGATAATATGGAGCCCAAGGGACTCCATTGCATAATTTGTATGCTCGAGAGGTGTGGCATCCCTATATGACTGGGGCTGTACGACCAGACAAAGAATTTACTATTATTTTCTTGTTATTAATGCCTATTAGAGTGTTTAGTACTTTGCATTTTAACAGTTGACGTGGTACTGTATCAAATGCCTTGTTTATGTCTTATACTATTAGGAGAGTGCGGAAGGATGGTAGGTTATGGTTAAAACCGGTGAGAATGTTTTGTGACAGATCGGTTAAAAGTTTGGTGGTGAGGGTTTTTGTCTAAAACTGATGTGTATTTGAGAGAGGGATAAGAGGGCACATTCAGTTGGTTTAGGAGGTCTAATCTTCTCAAAATGTCTGTTAGAATTATGTACATTGTGTTCTTGTGAAATTTTATAAATTATTTATACTAATCAAATTTGACAATACTTGTTTATTTCAAAATTTAATTGAGAGAGAAATATGTTATCTCTGAGAATATAGAATATTTTTTGCGATCGCGAATGAGTGTTTTATCTATGTTCAGTTTGATAGATAGACGAATAAAGTATGATCTTTTAATTGGAAGCATTTGCGATAGATCGTGAGATGGATGTGTTGATTGACTTAATTTTCTGAATGTTTTGTTTTTTACTTTTTTTTTTTTTTTTTTTTTCTTTTTTTATAGTCGGTTGTCATTTGTTGTTATTTTGCAAGGTCGATGTTGGGTTTTATTAATTATTTTCTAATATTTAAAAATGCTAGATAATTAAACTTTATAAGATTTAATATTAATTATATTTATTAATTTTATATCTTACTTTCCGAATTAGCGGTTAAAATATTATTTTTTTTTTATTATTTTAATTAGAATATCTAATTGAATTACCTAATATTGGAAAATGAAATTATAAATGCCTTTTAAACTACACAATCTATATATAGTAGTATAATTATATATAATATAATATATTAAATAATTATTTATATATTATAATTAAATTGATTATTTAATTACTATTTAAAATTTGGTAGCGATGTTAAGAGTATCTCTCAACCTATTACGAAATAAAAACGGGGATTATTATCCAATGATAACGATTCATATGAGTATAATAACTAATATAATAGTAGCTTATATCTCATTCCTGATTAGTATAATTATATTAATAACTTCCAGTGGATAGATTATTAATATGAAAACTATTATAATAATGGAAATAAATCTATAAAAATTATATACACATAATTAATAATACATATAATATAAAATCTCGACATCATTCATAGCAGAAAATAACATATAATAGTCAGTCTTTATGTCTATGATTGTGATGCATTACATCTGTTTTAATTATTGTATTGTCTCCGCATGTTGGGTGGTTTAATGACCTTATCATTTTCTTATATCTTGTCTTTTTGTATTTTTTATGATATCTACAATTCTATTGTTTGAATTGTTATAGAATTTTGGCTAGTCGATGTATTTATATTCTATCCTCTGGTTATACGAACATGGTTTTTTGAGGCAATATAGCAGTTTGTGTATAATATTGAAAAAACATGTTAGTAGCTGTTAAAGCTTATGAATTCGCAAATTACTTGATAGTTGTATACGTATTGTACATAGTCTCTCGCGTAGCTGAAACATATTTGCTTTCTCTTACATAAAGTATATGACTTATTGCGGAGATGCCACTCTTATCGAGAACTATAAATTTCAATTGGTGTCGCGCAAGACAACTTGAGTGAATAGGCACTTGCAACCGACTTGAATATCTATTGAGAATATTTTTGAAGTAATTGCTCGATTTTTTGTCGATGACGTCTGAAAATCGTCGTGACCAATCAAGTAAGTTTATATACTCATGATAGAAATATTTAGAATGACGACCTACTCGTTTTGATGGAACGACTACTAATTCATCGTCAAATGAATGACGATGAAAATTTAATGGATTATAAAGTATGCTCTATGGTATTATTCTGTGAGGACGAAAGAGATCTATCAGAGTAAGACCGAGGAAGAGGTAATTAGGTAATAGATTTCTGGATTGGTCCTCTAATCGATCCCTCATAAATCAATCTCCTCAATCTCTCCCCTGTCACTCATGATCTTTTACTAAATCATGTCCAACCATCTTAACTGGTTTCTCTCTCTTACACGTCATTCCAAAACTAAAATAATTAGTTCCTAAATATTCATAAGTTAATCTCATCTAGTATATTCCTAATCACTCTATCATAAAGTACTTCTTATCCCATTTCTCATCATTCTTCTATATAATTCATGCTCAGACGACTACTCCATACATGATTAATTGTAGTCTTATTTATTAATGACATACTTTATATATTCAATAGCAGCCTTTCCTGATTGCTGCCATTATTCGTTCTACTTGCACATCACTTAAGACATATTAATTTCAATGTCAGAACGATGTGGAAATTGAGCCAAGGTCCATCTAGTGGTGAGTATGGATCCACGTTATGGCATTTTGCCACACAAAGAGATTACACTCGAGAATCCTCACACGTTTTATTGAGATGAAACCGTGCCCAGAATTGACATCTAATTTTC
Source organism: Trachelipus rathkii (assembly GCA_015478945.1). NCBI lineage: Eukaryota > Metazoa > Arthropoda > Malacostraca > Isopoda > Trachelipodidae > Trachelipus > Trachelipus rathkii. The sequence goes on along the minus strand of JABUQX010097478.1, from coordinate 7,018 downwards.
ATGTAACGAACTTAAATAAGTAAGATTTGTTCCCCTTAATTGAACACACCCCCATTAATTCGATTTCTCTACCCTACCCTTGTGGTATCAACCCTTTTGTGCTCTGGTAAACATGTTTATAATTTTCTCCCATTTGTCGGTATATATATATTGGTTATTCAATATAAATTTTAAGTCTAAAGAATCATGAATATATCATTATCTATCATACATACCATTATCCTCATTATGTATATATATTACTGTATATTGAATAATAATATTCATCCTACAACTTATCCTTATACCTTTTCAACTCATCGTTAATCTATGTGCTATTTATACCTTGAATAATTCTATATTCAAATATCATGCTCTTTACAAACGCCCAATATAACTTGAAGTCTGTTCGACCTATTATATTTATTTCTATGTTTATATAAACTAAACCAGACACTATTCTTCCCTTCTTCTCTTTTTGCAATATCAACTTCATTATCTTTGACATTTGTATTTTCTCTCTTATATATATTTATTAATTTATTTTTTCTACTAAAATTATGTGCCTTACAATTTTTCGTGACTTTAGATGAATAACTTCTATTATCCACCTTATTGTCGCTTATAAAGCTATTATTGCAGGTCTTGAATTCAATCCCCTCTTCGAATTTTTTATATAAGGGTATTTTGTTTTATATTACTAATCTCCGTTTTGTTTTTGTTCTAGTCGGCCCTTCTTAAATCCTTACTTTTTTCTTAATTATTATATATTATATTATTATTATTAATTATATATATTATATCTTAAATTTATTATTAATTTAATTTATATATATATCTTTATTTATTAATTCTTATTATTTATTATTATTTTATTTTATATATGTATTATGTATATTATATTATTATTATTAATTATTTATTATTATTTATTATCTATTATTATTATTTTATTATTTAATATTTATTTATTATTGGTTGTTGGTTGGTGTTGTGTTTGGTTGTTGAACTTGTTATCACTATAGCCATCTGTACATTTTTATGATGTTGTTGGTTTGTTGTTGTTGTTGTTGTTGATTTGTTTCTCGTTTGTGTTGTTTTGTTTGTTGTTGGTCTGAGATTCTGTTCTATGTTGTTCGTTGCGCAGTGTTAGTTTTTAGTAGCCCCGATGTTGTTGTTCGAGAGTTATTGTGCCCCTTCTGTTACTTCTCCTCCCATTTTCTTATTGGTCTTCTTTTTCTTTTCTCTCCTTATTTTATACATTACCTACTCGATTTTTCTTTTTCTTTTCTTCTTTTTTCCTATATTAGTCGTACAAGTGCTGTTCCCGTTATCTATTGTTTTTTCCTGTTCACATTGTTCGTCACACTACGAGCTCACTATGTAGTGTCTTTAGATTTCCTGTAGATGCCGCGTGATACAAACCTCCTCTCACAGGCTCACCCTCAACTTTACTGTGTCAATTCCTACCTATTCCTCAAGCGTTGCTTTCTAAAATACTTGATAGCATTGTGGCATCTTCCTTTCGCCTCATTTCCTCAGTTTTTCGACACTCAGGATATTTATTTAAAAGTATTTTAATCCATGTCTTTTCAACTCACACTATCTAACAAAGTGCTCGGCTCATTTCTTTATAGCTTCTCTCGCTACCTATAATTGAGATCCCCGGGTTAATCCTTAGTTCCCCCTCTAATTTATCTGCATTTAACTGTCAATTATATATTCTCTTGTTCCAAATGGTGTAATATTTAATATTTCATAAATATCAGTATTTACTTTTATTTTATCGATGGCTTTTATATCTATGTAGGATGGTAAAGTATAAAGGAAGGAGACTTATTGTATGTCATAAGCATGGTGACGAACGCCATAGATAAACTATACATGTGAGGGTCCCACTCACTTTTATGTCTACCACCAGAGACGTGTAAACTAATTTGTGCCAATTCAGATACTCTCTCCGGAGGATTCTATATCAAGACTTTTCCTTAACTGAGTTTCTCTCTTGTTATCATCCTCGACAGTCGCTTGCTCAGGGGTTCCTCTCGCCTTGTTTTAATTGCTCAAATTATATCATAATTTTCTTATGGTCTTCCACAATGTACTTATTCTATCTCAATATTGGGGGGGTTGTCCGAAGGAGACGATCTATTTTTGAGACAAGTCATTTATTAACCCAGATTTGCACTCCTTCTTAAGTACCATGGAATCTAGACTATTTCGTGGCTGCAGTTAAACTAAGTGACTTTGTGTGCCGATACTCTGTGATGTATCCACGTAATCTGATCTCCTCTACAACAGTGTTCAATCAATCTTCTCTCCATGCTTAACTAATACATTTAGTAGATTGATGCTTTTAACAAGCTCGTAACCTAATAACCTCCATGTAATTTTAAATTAATAGCTATCTATATTGTTTTTTCTTCATGTTGATAAGATATACTTATATATACTTATCATATATGAGTAAATTAATTATAGGATATCAATTATATATTAATAAAGTATATGAATTATTAATAATTTTTCTCTTAACTAATGTCTGTAAACGAATTAATCCCATTCCCACATTTATTAATATATTAATTAATATATATAATATTATTTAATACTCTATATATACTTGTCGTTATACAACTACTTAGGTTAATCTCCTATACTACTAATATTAATACTATTTTGATTTAATTATTATTTATTATTATTTATTTTATCTCAGGAGAGTATCAGAATGGCTCACTAACTCCATATTTTACTAATATTTTATTCATCTTGAATAGTATTAATTAAAGTTCAAAAAATATCACGTTCATACAAATAATAAAAATATAGGTTTTATATATATTTTAATGATATTATAATATATATATATCATATTTATATATATCAATTTCCTATTGATTACCGATTTTTGAGGGGTGTTCCCCTCACTGCGTATGAGTTTTTCAAAGAATGTATAATTCATTAAGGAAATTAGACTGTTTCCTTCTTCTTGCTTTCCATTTTTATTTATAAATATGATACCAGGACTTTTCGGAAACGTATTCCCTTATCCATCTTTTACTAAAGGCTTAGTACATGCAATTGTGTAAAGCCTTGTTGGTGGATAGATAATTGTCGATCTCATAGATATGGTGTTTAGAACCCATTTAAATAAACTTCATTTCATAATTAGAATTTTTAGTTAAATAATTTAAATATTAAGTCTTTTTACACTTGTGAGTTTATAAAAAACTAAAAATATTTTTAGATAGTTGTGATATACAATTCGGAATTTCAATCCGTTATTATAAAAACTTGCAATTTAATATTAATTAGAAAATGATGTCTTGGTTACGTTAATATATACAACTTATATACTCTCTTGAATCAATATGCTATGATCTTTTTAATAATGTATGTATACAATATATAAAGGGTTACCATGAAGAACATTTTACTACATTATGTAATAGTAACTATGGATTTTGTTGGAGTATAATGACATGATAATAGTGAAATATAGAGAATTAAAACTTTATATGATATGATGCATGCCATTAAAAATTTAAACTAATTTGTAAAAATTTAGTACGATTTTTTTCTAAATTTCACAATCAAATATCACTTACATCTCTGTTTCAATATGGTTTTTAAAATGTAGATTTTTGGCCTCTGATTTTATGGTTGCCTTTATGCTTTTTTTAGGTTTATTTATTTTTTAAATATATTTGTCAATTAGTGGTTGTTTGTAATTCTGAATAGTATTAGTGTTCGCATGTGTGAATCGGATTCAGCGTACTTTCGGTCTTTTATGGATCTTTAAATCTGTTTTTATATTATGTATTAAATCTTATTCTTATTTATTTTTTTTTCATTGTTAGTTTTTTTTTAAAACATGGAACTTTAACTATTTATTATTAGATATGTTTAATTGTTTTTTCTTTTTTCTATATGTGTGTGTTTCTCTATTAATTTATCATTAATTTTTATATTAAAATTAAATCAATGCAATTTTCTAGGTTTTAAATGAACGTATCTCTCATAGTCCGTTTGGTCAATTATTACTTGTTTGATAACTAAAGTTTGTTATGGTCAATCGTTCCAAACTTATTTAGTCATTATTTTATTTTATCTGTTTATACCTATTTGCTTATTTATCAGTTTCATAGATTGTTTGATGCCCTAATTAGCTTTAATATTGTAACCTGACTCTATAGCTTGGTTTGTGCACAAGAGCTTGGTGTGTGTTTGTTTGTGGCGACTGGCTGATTTATGATGGCTCGAAGAGTGGCTGTGGTGCGTGGGCGCCGGGGAATTCTTCATATTGACTCTTGGCCAAAGTGCGTGGCCTTTTGTTTTGAATAGTTAAATCGTGTTAATTACTTTGAAGCTTGTGGAATCTCACCGTTTAACTCTTAATCAAACATTTTATTGCTGTCTGAGACTGCTTTCAGAGGATTCATTTTCAAATAAACTTAATATTCTCTAAACTATAATTTTCTATAATTGTACCTGTCAATGGTGAGAGTCTGTGCCTTATAACTAACACTTCTGTAACACGTCTCGAGAATTTGGAATCTCTAACTTCAATTTCTGATGCTAAAATCTTTCTCACCTAGACTACAATCATTATCTTGGTGGTTTCTGCTACTGGCGGCTCTTATGGACTAGATTTTCACGCTCTTTTTTACTATCTTACTAACTTCTCATGAGACTGTTACATAATCTTCCCCATCAAATGCTCTGAGGATCCTTATCTTAGGGGATTTCACGTACACATCAACTGAGTGGTTGGGCTCCTCTCACAGTGATAGGCAGGGAGGAGGCCAAAATATTCAGCATTCCTAACCAACGATCTGGAAACAGTTAATTAAGCGCAACCTAACACATTTTCAGATCGTCCTACACCAATTCTTGAATCGCTATGGACTTAATTGAATCGTATATCTTGACTGTTCATTATTTTAGAGGTATCTTTATATATTTCCGCTATACACCTTACATCTTTCGTTATCCTAAGTAATAATATACCACTTATTATCTACTCTCAATTGGTAGCTCGAATCACGCTTCTGAGTCAGCTTTATTATATACTTATCTTATTATTCTCTATCATATGATATATACTCATCAGCTCTCCTTTGATTCTCATATATACTACGTATTATCTCGTATTTACGCCGTACTGGCTAAATTGGGAGGCATTGCGTTGTTTTTTTGCCTCAACTAACTCTTGGCACTGCCTCCTGCTTTGACTCGGAGGGATGCTTCGGTCCCCGCTGAAAAAACGGTGCAGGGCGTAATCCCTGATGGGTTTGAGCAGGTGTTCAAATCCATCTTCACCCCTCTTCTCTTACGACCAAACATCCATCGTTGTATGGAGGCTTGTTTTCCGTGGCCCTAGAGAAGCGACGACAATTGCGTAATGGGCATGGCACTTTCGTTCTCACGCGCTAAGTCAACTCTTTTATAATTATTTTCATTTTGACTCGGGTAACCTACTGGTTGCAGGGCTTATACTAATTTAATCGTATTACAGGTACTTTAAGCGTTCTATTAGTATCTATCCACTACGAAATGCGTACCCTAAGCGATCTGCTTGGTTCTCTGAGAGTATGTACTGCTAAATCACATTTTCGTCTGGCCCCTTGCCAACAATCCCACCTCTCTCAACCTAAACTTATGCACACTAATCATGCCTTTCGCTTCCCTTTAAATTTCGCTTGTACGGTTCATGTGTCCTACACTATTAATCTTACGCTCTGTCAAGAGATTCTCATTCGCTTTTTTTTTTCTCTCATTCTACCTGGCACGACTCCGGCATCCTTTCTCTCTTCTTTCCTTCTGGTTTCCTGTCTTTCTGTTTCCAACCATGAATCGTGGTTGGGGTCCCCTCTTGGATTCTTGACGTCGGAAACAGCTAGTAGACGGATGGCATTCCTCCGTGTTTTTGAACAGGCGTGTGCTTCGCGCTGACGCTGTCTCGTTCAACTCTAGACTCTCTATTGTCTTAACTACACATTTTTTCTCAGTGCTTAAGAGCCGCGCATATGTCGCACGCGTCGCAAAAAAGGTAGCGCTCCTGATCCTTCAAACTATCGCCTATAGCTCTCATCTTATTTTAATCTTTAAACTCTTCTAATCTCTTTCCTGGGATATCGTGGAGTCTCTTCCTTCTTTCAGATCTAAAATTTTGGATTCGTTTAGTGTCTTCGAGGTCAACTTGGTGACATTTTATCTAACTGATCTATATGGCTTCTGCCCTTATGGACCATGGGGAGTCTTGCATGGTGCTTGACATATCCAAGTCCTTTGACCGGGTTTGGGCATGCGTACTGCTCTCAAAGCCCTTTCTTTTGAGTTCCTTCCTCGTTTGGCTTTTAATCTCTGTCATAAGCTTTTCACTCCGATCAAGCACTATATCAGCACTCGTTGTGGGAACGTCTTATTTCCTCTTTTCTGTAATTGGTGGTGTTCGAGGGTTCTGTTCTATTTCCACTTTATTCTCCTCTTTCCATCAACGATACCTCTCTCGATTACTATTCAACTCTGTTCCTCTGTAAATGGCCGATGAACTTCACTTTCCATTATGTTGCAAACTTATTTCAGAATTATCACCTCTTTTGTTTCTAGGTTGCCTTCATCTTCAGCTTTCTATTTTTCTGAGATTGGATGGGTTTCCCGGTGGGGGGTACATGCAACTTGTAAAATTCAACCTATTGGATAATATCAACTTTCTACATTTCTCTCAACACTCCGACTTTTCCTATTTTTCTTCGACGACTCTATCTCTTCCTGTGTACATACAACATTCTTGTCTGACATAAACAGTACAAATTATCTTGGAAATCTATTTCAATGGTTGCTGAGTGGCCAAAGAGCTGGGAGTTTCTGTTTCGGTTGTTAGGATGTTTTTTTTCTCTGCAAGTTACCCAGTTATTGAGGGATTATTTCGCGCCTTGTAATGGAGTCTGGGTTTTGCTCACATTTGGGGTGGGGGGGGCTCACGCTTCACCCTTCTATTGGATAGGGTTGCGCTAAGCTAAGAGACTAATAA
>JABUQX010097477.1:7500-16277 GCA_015478945.1 Trachelipus rathkii | reverse complement strand
ATATATATCTTTCTTTCTTTCTTTTCATCTTCCCTTTGGCCCCAAACAAGATTAAAGGTAAGGTGCCATCGGAAGTTATGATAATGATTAAATTAAAGAGTTCCAGCCTCTGCCGCCCCCTTCTGAAATTCATTAATTGATATATATATATATATATCACCTTTCGTTGGTATCTTTAGTTGAATGTAGCAACTTTAAAAACAGAATCTAATCTTCCTTGAGTTGAAGAAGTCTTGTTAAAGAGCTAGCCACCATTCTTTATCCTCTCCTTCTGTTTGAAGCCTTTTTCCCCCACACATGAACTGATCAGTTCTTCCTCTGAGAACCATTTTAATATAATAAAACATATCTCAATGCTTCTATTTAACTTCATAATTACATATATGAATTTAAAGGGATATAAATAATAAACATAGAACCAAAATAACATTATCGTTGAAAGTGTCTGAAAATTTTCGTACTTGTACAGTAGAGGACAAACTTATATGTTTTTCCTATGGCCAATGAAATTCTCAATTTACAAGTTTTGTTTTAACTTTTACTTTGTTCTTCTTATATCGCGTCTAAAAGTTTCAAATTAATCTAAAATATTTAGTAAAAAGGTAATTTACTTATTTTTCCAATTCATAATCACCAAGAGAAAAATTAGGTAAAAGATTCAGAACAAAATTTCACTAGTACCTCATTTACAACCCTTACCTTTCAAGATGACGTAGATATAAAATTATCAAATAAATTTTCATACCCCAATTGATGATGGGCTGTCAGGAAACCCCTGGTTCTATGAAAAGTCTTCTTTGCTTCGCCAAATGGCCAATCCTCTGGTGGTTGATGCTATTTCTTCATCCACCACAGAAGATCTTCAATATTTTTGTTCTTCAATTAGTTCAATGTCTTTTCGGCCCAATGCCTTAACAATGCTAATTGCAATCACATCTCTAATAAAATGCATAATCGATAAACTGAAAAAGAAAGCTAGCTTGAATTAGGTAAATCAAACAGCGAACCGAATGAAATTAAAGAGAAGGTACTTTTATCTAATGCAATTTATCAATAAAAGCCTCAAAGATTACACTTCGGAGGACAGCAGTGATTATACCTTGCATATGGTAAGGTGAAAGGGGAATAGGAACACACAAGAATTAATATTGTGTATTTTATTGAGAAAGAGTGTAGATCTGTAGAATGACTGGGAAGGATTACAGTAAACAATGTGCGTTTAAAGGTAGTAAAGGATGCAAAAGACTAATTTTTTACATTGGAGCTAAATGAGAACGAAGAAAATTTTTATTTAGTTTCATGGATGATACATCATAAGACAGGATTAGCCAGAGAAGCTCTGTGGCAGATATTAATGATATATGGTAGATGGTAGGCTTGAATTGAAAAAGTATGTATGACGATAGTGTGTAAGAATAAATGGAGTGGAGAGAGAATTATGACAATTTTAATAGCAGAACAGAAAGATTTATGGTCTGAAGGTATTTATTCTACACAGAAGGAGTTAATGAAAGAATCACATAGAATTGAAGAGGCCAAGACTGATGAGAGTCGTAAAGAGTGGATAGTGCCTCTTCTTAAATGTAAGCAGATGATTTGATAAAAATTGGTGGGAGCAGAGATGTAAAGATATTGAAGTGCAAATGTGGTATACAAAGATCAAGGTGATGATGGTAGGTAAGAGAGTCTATGTGTGAAATCATGTTGGATGGTATACAACTGGGACAAGTACTGGAGTTTAGATATATAAGCTGTGTTGAATAAAGGAACGGATGATGTAGAGTGGTAGCAAAGGTGATATGGAGCATTTAATCTTGGTGAAGTCTTGAGTGTGCTAGGTTCTACAGGGTATGCTGCTACCAGTGTTAATGTTATAGTGAAACTAGGGTATTATAGTTGTAAGGTGCAGTTTGTTCATGATAATCTTAGTAATGGCGTGTTGTGGAAAGAGTTGATAAAATGAAGAATGAAAGCAGTATTAGGGAGTTGTTTGGTGTTGAGGCAGTGATGAGAAAAAAATGTGTATAAGTGGTATGGTCATTTGAGGGATGGATGATAGTCAGATCTGGTTGCAGTTGTATAGTGTGGTGAATGGGTTAAAGTTTAATCGACTGCAACCAATAAAAAAGTGGAATGAACCAGAAACAGTGTCTGAAGGAAAGTTCCGGTGAATTTAGTAGAGCTAGAAGAATGTTATAATAGGAGGATAGTGTAGTTTTGTGAGAGTGGCATACAGGGTCTGGTCTAGGAGAATCTATACCACTAACGCAGTGACATGAAGCTCTAGGGTAGATTTTATTATATTTTGCCTGCAATTCTGATACAAGAGAAGAGAGATAGCGGGGACTTCGAGTTGGGGATGGGGCTTTCTTTCTCAACTTGGTAACGTTTTCAACTTACCTATTCTGTTCCAGAATCTGATTCTCAAAAGACTTTTTACAAATGCCACAAATGCAAATAAAAAAAAAAAAAAAATAACAACAACATTTGAACGCAAATTACACCTGCTTTCTGATTTTACTTTTATTTTCATTTTGAACATTGTGTTAATAAATAAAGTGTTCAAAAGGAAATAAAACCAAATTGAAAGGAAGGAATTAGGAGAAGAGCATGGAAGATATAGATATGCTGAGAACAAATAACATGTTCCAAATGCATTTTCATTATTCCAAATTGTTATAAAAAGGAAGCATGAGAGGAAGAAATTATAACATTGATTATTTTATATCGATTTATGGCATGGCTTAGATAAGGTGGGTTTTGAAGAGTACGGAAAAATCTTCCTACATTCAGATACAACTTGTAACAGAAACTGCATTGTCGTCATCTTTCGTCAAACAGGAATTAAAAGTCCACTAATTTTAATCTCTTTAGCTATGCAAGGTCATTGACAACCTAAAAACCATTAACTATTTTTCTTAGCTTAAATAATGTTGATTACCAATACATCAGGATCCGCGAGCAAAAATTTGATCAATTTCTTGAAATCCCAGCAAATTTTTTTTGAGTTTGAGAGAAACAAAAAATCAACTTTGTCCACAAATAATCCATTTGTTTGAGTGAGGTTGCTTTTACATCCCTATCATCATCATCACAATCATCATCATGTTGTTCTTCAGACGTTAAATTTAGAACCATGCTTTTTTGTAGTGATGGATGATTAATAATTTTTGACGATGACGATTAATTAAATGATATTTTAAAAATTTATATTATTTTAATTTTATAATAAGAAAGAATTAAATTGTGTTCACTTCATTAATGGTAAATGTAAATACATTAGAAAATACATGTGAATGTTTTCCTGTTATTCATTAACATCTTGGTTTTGTTTTTCACTTCTATATAATAATAATAATAATAATAATAACGGTGTGGAATCAAGAATGTGGCAAGCGGTAAAAAAAAAAAAAAAGGCGTGGTTGAATGTACCAAAAAGCCAAAGTTGGAGGGTCAAAGAAATGTCTGAAATTATATAGAGGAAAAAGAAATACTAAAAGATGCTATGTAGGAGGAAAAAGAGGTAAATGAACAGTTTGGAATAAGGATGAATGGGGACTTATAAAGGAATAGGAAGCTCTTCTGGAAGGATGTTTAGCAACAAGAATGAGAATCGTTAGAATAATGAATAAGATACTGCAACCCATGAAATGAATGATGGGAGTGTGGAGGGAACACTGAAAATCTGCATAGCACAGCAGTAATGAAGAGGTGATAGTGAAATGTGTGTGGGTTTGATGTAGAAAGAAAATGTATTTTGGGGGATGAGGCCAGGTAAGCAGTGATGGCTGGGTAGAGTGAGAGAGTTGAAGAATGGTAAATTTGCAGGTATAGAGATGGAAATACTGGTGAAATAATCAAGAATAGAGGCGAGATGGTGATTGATCTTGAAGTTGTGTAATAATGCGTTTATGGAGGGTATAGTCTCAAGATTGGAGGAGAGTAGTAATAGTACCCTTATATGGCAAGGGAGATATATGGGCAACTGTAACACTATAAGAATTAGTTTATATAGGGAAGATATATGCTGGTATTTTGGTCGAGAGTGCGTCGTGACTGGAAGGACTGATTGGTGAAGAATATGGTGCGTGGAAGTGGTGGAGGATGTGTGGATCAAATCTACACTGAAACAAATGATTGAGAAAATGCGAGAGAAGAAAAATTGTATTTAGGTTTATGGATTTGCAACAGGCGTATGATAGTATTTAATGAAAGCCTAAGTAGATAGTGATATATGGTGTTGCGTAGGCTTCGAATGAAATCAAAGTATGTATGACGATAGTGAAGTAAGCGATTAATGAGTCGAAAGTGATTGTTTGAGGAGGAGGTAGGGCTATGTCTTCTTTGGTTATTCAATTTATATAAGGATGGGGTTGGTGAAACACAGATGTGTGCGGCAGGCATGTTATAATGATGAATGAAGAGAGTGGCAGCCCCACCCATTATATGCGTGAATGTTTGGGTTTTGTGTGGCGAATCTGAAGAGAGTTTGAGAGGATTGCAGAGAGATTTGGCAGGTGTGTAAAAGGAATGATTTGGTGCAAACGTAATTTAGTATAAGGTTATGGTTAGAGGAGGACAGTCACTGCGTGAAGTTATGTTATATGGTGAGGAACTGAACAAGTTTCCAAGCTAATATTTAGGATATCTGATGAAAAGGAATGGATGAGAGTGGCAGGAAAGCTGGGAATGGCACGAAGGTGCTGGGGCAATTAAATCGCTGTGATAAAGGACTAAGTCTTGAGTGCGCTAGGATCTTACATGAGGGTATGTTGTTACCCTTGTTAATGTATTGTAGTGAAACTATGGTCTTTGAATAAGAGGTATAGATCTAAAGTATAATGTCTGAGAACAAATTACTGGTGTAAGGTGAGAAGAATTGGATAAAATGAAGAATAAATACATTAGGAGCATTGTTTCAACTGGGGGTCAGACCCCGAAGGGTAAGAAGATAGTACTGTAATGCGGTGGATCACAAAGAATAAAATATTTAATGTGTACGAAAACAGTTTATTAATGAATTATAATCAAATGTTACACAGTTGTTATGTATAAAAAGTTAATACTTAATAAAAAAAAAATAATGTACTTAATGCATCCAAATTACATATATTATGAATTAAATATATATATATATATATATATATATATATATATATATATATATAGTTATATATATATATATATATATATATATATATATATATATATATATATATATATATATATATATATATATATATATATATATATATATATATATATATATATATATATATATATATATATGTAATTAGGGGTCAAAGAGAGGTTACTAACTTTAGGCGTTTAGCCTTTGGGGTACAGTTTAAAAGGTTGTGAACTGCACATTAGAGAGTTGTGGTGTGGAAGAAAGGAGTTATGAGTAGGAGCAATGAAAGTACATTGAGATAATGGTCATGTGGAAAGGATGAATAATAGTCGTTGGTTAAGCGGATGTATAGCGGTGTGAGTGTGCTGGAAATCGACTGGTTGGAAGAATGAAGAAAAGTGGATAGAGTCCGGAAAGGAATGAGAGTTTGGCAGGAGCGAGAAGAAAGGTGCATAATAGGAGAGAATGGTAGTAGTTTTGTGAGGGGTCATGGTTGTGGCCCATGGGCTAAGGGAGAACCCTTACACTGACACGAGAGAGAGAGAGAGAGAGAGGAGAGAGAGAGAGAGAGAGAGAGAGAGAGAGAGAGAGAGAGAGAGAGAGAGAGAGAGAGAGAGAGAGAGAGAGAGAGAGAGAGAGAGAGAGAGAGAGAGAGAGAGAGAGAGAGAGAGAGAGAGAGAGAGAGAGAGAGAGAGAGAGAGAGAAAAAGAGACGACAGGAGAGAGAGAGAGAGAGAGAGAGAGAGAGAGAGAGAGAGAGAGAGAGAGAGAGAGAGAGAGAGAGAGAGAGAGAGAGAGAGAGAGAGAGTTGATTAACCATGAATTTCAATTCCTTTCTGGATATAATGAGTATAAGAAGAATTATGCTTATAACAATATTGTAGAATGAATACTAATAATGTTTTAAAATTTCCAATAGTGTCTTTACCTCTTCATGTTGAAGATTTATTTCTGATAAAACTTTTTCTAAATGAAATTCTTTAATAGGCATTTTTCGAGCCTCACTGAAGGTCATGTGGCGTAAAAGCACAGGAGTTCCAAAGGTCAGCGCATCCATATCTTCTGTAGCAACCCCATAGACCTAGAAAGAAATGTTATTTAAAATGATTAATGAAACAGTAATCATAACTATTGAACCAAAATAAATATTTTATTAGATGTTAAATATTACTTTTCCAGATTTAGCAAGAGCAGCACATTGTGCTTCAGCTTCGCAGGGAGCATCAACATAAGGCATACCCATCAATGTGAGCAATTTTTTTGCCTCTTCGTTATGTTGTTTGGTCACTTTAACAAGACGACGACTAAACTTTTCCACATCTTCCTTTGATTTCCTACATTAAAAATCAAAATAAGGTAAAATTAGTACAAACAAAACTACTCCAGATCAGTCTCTAAAGCTGAAGAAACTTAAAAAAAAAACTATTGCAATGATGGTGCGACTCTTAAAATAAATTATACAAGCATTTCAGTTATTTGTCTACTACTTTTGAATTTAATGCCTTAAAAATCAGAAAAAGTGATGACAAAGAAAAGATATATTCCGATTTAATATAGTTGGTAATACAAAAACACTAAGAACAAAGACTGAAATTTACAAACAAGTACGGTAGACTAATTTGGCAAAATAAAATTTAAATAGTGGAAATAATTAATCAATCATGAATTAATATTACTGATAAGAATGACAAAAAAATTGAAGCTGCAAAGTTTACCTCTTAAATATTTTATTTAATATGAAAGGAATGTATTAAACTAAAAGAAAGGATATATTATATAGAATGTTTAGTTATAACCATTTTAGTAATATCAAATGTTTGGGTGTCAAGTTTTCTGGGTATAAACTTTAATCCGTTTAGATTTAGTAAGTAAAAAAAAAATGAAATAATGAACATTTGTTCATGCTGTTATGTCCTCCCTCATCCTATTAACACAAACAAGCAGCCTTTTAGTAAACTTCAACTTTAATTCTTTGCTAGGAACAAATTATTTAAATCTAAAGAATTTCAAATGAAATTTTTAAAGCACTTTATTCAATTTTTAATATATTGAATAATGAATCAGTCTCGAAAAGTGGTAAAAAATTTGTCAAAAATGCCTAAAAATTATTTTTAATGTGTTCTATTTTGAGAACATAGAAGAAAAGTTTTAAAAACGAAATAAAGAATAAGTTGCAGAAGAGGTCAGCCAGTATTATCTGTAAAGAATTTAAATGGTACAAATACATTTTCTAAAAGACGAAAAATATTTGACATAAAAGTTGAAGAGGAAAAAAAAAGAAGAGATAAATAGGTTTAACTACAACGATTAGATCACAAACCATACAATGTAAAGTGGTAGACCATAATATTTTGTATACTTTGTTACCTAATACTATATCCACATTTTTTTCCTGTATGTTTTAAGGATGCAAGTACAAAATTATAATATAAAATAATAATTAATTTGAATCATCCTAAAATAATAATTTACTACAAATCTGGGTGAAACTTACCAAAGCACCAGCATGATATCTCTAAAACTACGATAGGTACAAGAAAACTAATAACATATTTGGAATCAGCGTATGAAATTTGTATGGAAAATGGGATTTTTTTTTTTTTTGATATCTCGAAAACTACGATAGGTATAAGAAAACTAATAACATATATGGAATCAGCGTATGAAATTTGTATGGAAAATGGATTTTCTTTTTTCAAACTAAATGAATACCCCCGGGTAAACCACAAAGATGCAAAGAGTCGGGGTCTCTCGGACCGAACGGGGGACGACTTCGTCCCCCCCTCTGTCCCACTGTCGGCTCAAGCCCCTTAAAAAAAAATAAATAAATTTTCCATACAAATTTCATACGCTGATTCCAAATATGTTATTAGTTTTCTTGTGTCTATTGTAGTTTTCGAGATATCAAAAAAAAAAAAAAAAAAAAAAAAAAAAAAAAAATTTTTTTCATACAAATTTCATACGCTGACTTCAAATATGTTATTAGTTTTCTTGATCTTATCGTAATTATCGAGATATCATGCGGGTGCTTTGGTAAGTTTGGCCCAAATCTGAAAGTATAATTAGTCAATGTCTTTGACTTCTCTACTGCAATTTCCTCCCAGTTACAATTTAGACATTTTTACATATAAAATGAATTTCCATCTTTAAACAAATTGGTATTTAACTAAATTAAAAATATCACTAATCGGTAATAGTATCTTAAAAATATATATTACCCCAAGTGATTAGAAAAACATTCATAAATGGTAGTTTGGTTCTCTCAATTGCATATCTTATTCCAAAACTCCAAATCACGAGTGGATTGTTTTTTTTTGACAACCCTAGACAAGGTATACATTCAAATCTCAAAGTCCAAGACTCACTTAATGTATGCTAAAATACATTCAACAGAAGCGAGCAAAATCAATAATTACTTTTAATTTGCAGTACACTTTTCGAATTTGTAAAAATCTAAATTTTTTTTAGGTTAGTGATAGAATAATTAAAGATTTCAGGATATGCTAAAAAAAAAAACAACAACCCATGAGCAAATATTCCCATCTCTCCACACAAAGGAACGAATTCTATTTTTCAAATTATTATTGAATTTTACTGGTTTCGTGGTTTCTCTAGCAATTTGTGCCTAAATGTTGCAATAATAATTT
>JABUQX010097477.1:0-5000 GCA_015478945.1 Trachelipus rathkii | reverse complement strand
TGTGCTGAGCTCTAGAATTCTAATGGTTAAATTTTAAGTTTGAAAAAGGTTCAAGTATGTGTGGTGGTGACGTATGGTCCATCTGAGGGAAACGTTGAGAGTACGATTTTTTTGGGATATCTGAATGATGTTTTGGAATGGGGTGAGTAAAGGAGCCTTCAAGATTGATAGTTTTTGGGGGACCTGAATGGTTGAGATAGGTGATCAAAAAAGGGGATGGTTTATAACAGGTGGTTTTGGGGTGCGGGGGAGAAAATGAGAATGTGAGGAAGGGTGATTGCATTTCTTGTGAAGAGAGAGGGTAGTGTGTAGGAATACTTTCTTTAAACACAAAGAGTATCCATAATATACTAGAGTTGGTGTAGGTGAAGATGGTATCGAAGTGAAAAGTATGAGTGATTTAGTGTTGGTGAAGAAGATGATGTTGCAAGTATTTGTTGGATGTTAAATCATTTAGGGGTTTAGGAATGGGATTATCGGATCATTATGGTTGTTCTATGTAAAATTAAGTTAGTGGGGGGCTTGGATGGAGGAGGATAGTGATACGAAGGAAGTAGGGAAAAATTAAGGAGTGAGAAAGTTAATGTGCAAGATAATAAGATAAGTATTAAGTAAGAGCTCTCGCTAGTAAAACGTTTGAATGTTAACAAGTTGATACTGAACACAAATCTGGGGGCAATGAAGGAAGCAATTGTTGTAGCGCCAAGGAAGTGTGTGTATGTGCTAAAGTAGGAAGTAAGAATGATTACAGCCGGAATGTGGAATGAAGAGGTGATGAAAGCGGTTAAAAAGGTAAAAAAAGGAAAGCGTTTGGTTGAAATTTTACTAAAAGCAAATGATGAAGTTTCAAAAAGAAAGATGCTTGGAATTATATAAGGAGGAAAAAAGAATGCTAAAAGATGGTATACGTATGAGAAAACAAGAGGTAAATGAACAGTTTGGAAAGGAGATGAATGAGGACATACAAGGAAATAAGAAGCTCTTCCTGAAGGGAAGCGCGAAAGGTAAGAATGAGGAATAAGGGGATCTGCTTAGAATAATGGAATAGGGATGGTGCTTTGTAACTGATGAAAATGGATGTGAGGGGAGTGTGGAAGAACACTTCGAAAATCTGCACAATATAAACAGTAATGATGAGGGTTAGTGAATGTGTGCGGTTTTGATGGTGCAAGAAGGAATAGGTTATTTTGGGGATGAGGTTATTAGTAAGGAGGAGGTAATGCGTAGGGTGAGAAAGTTGAAGAATGGTATATCTGCAGGTATAGATGAAATTACTTATGTCAAATGATCAAGAGCGGAGGCGAGATGGTGGGATTGATTGGAGTTTGGAAGTTGTGTACATAAAGCGTTTTATGGAGGCGTTATTATAGTTCCAAGGGATATGGAGGAGAGCCAGGTAATAGTACCCTTGTATAAGGCGTAAGGAGAAAAGGGGAACTGTAGAAATTATAGATGAATTAGTTTATTGAGGTGTTTGTAGGAGCGTATATGCTGGTATTTTGCGTCGAAGAGTGCGTCTGAGTGACTGAGGCGATGTGATTGCGGAAGACAAGGTGCGTTTAGAGTGGTTAGAGATGTGTGGAGGGCAAAATCTTTACATTGAACAATGATGAGAAATGAGGAAGAGAAGAATTAATTGTATTTAGGTTTTATGATTTGCAACAGGCGATATGATAGAGTTAATAGGGAAAGTTTATGGCAGGTGTTAGTGATATATGGTGTGTGGTGTAGGCTCTATGAATGGAATCAAAGTATGTATGACGATAGTGAGCGTGTGTAGAATAAATGGTGTCAATGGTGATTGGTTTAGGATTAATAGCGGAGTAAGACAGGGTTGTGTTAGTCTCCTTGGGTATTCAATTTGTATATGGATGCGGCGGTTATGAAAGAATTTGAGGGGGGGATGGCAGGAAATGTTGTTAGAATGGTGGAGAATGGGGTTGAGTGGAGGGTGCCCACCTATTATATGCTGGATGATTTGGTTTTGTTTGGCGAATCTGAGAGAGTTTGAGAGGATTGATAGAGAGATTTGGCAGGGTGTGTGAAAGGAGGGGCTTTGAAGGTAAACGTGGATAAGAGTAAGCGTTATGGTTGTGAGTGAGCACAGTCCTCAGTGTGAATTATGTTAGATGTCGTGAGCAGCTAGAACAATTGTCTGAGTGTAAAATATTTAGGGTTATATGTTGGCATGAGAAGGGGAACGGACGAGGAAGAGTGTAGTAGGAAAGTCTGGAAGTGGCAGGAAGCGTGGCTGGTGCAATTAAGAATCGTTGTGAATGCCAAAGGGACTAAGTCTTGAGTTGCTAGGGTCTTACATGACGGTATGTTGTTACCTGTGCTTATGTATGGTGTGAGACTATGGTCTGGAATAAGAAGTATAGATCAAAGTTCAATGATTTATAGGACAATCTTAGGGGTGTGCTAGAGTGTGAGAAGAATTGATGAAGAGAGGAATAACGTATTAGAGAGTGGTGTGTGTTGAAGAAAGGCGGTAAATGAGAGAATAAATGAAAGTATTTGAGATGCGTTGGTCATGTTTGGAAAGGATGAATTGATAGCTAGGTTGGTAACGGAGGTATAGTGGTGAGTGTGTTGGGACCGACCGGCTGGCGAGGGACAAGAGAAAGTGGATTGAGTGGGTGAACGAATGTCTGAAGGAGAGAAAATGTTGAGTTTGGCAGAGGCGAGAATAAAGGTGCATGATAGGAGCAGAATGGCCCGGTTTTGTATGGGCGGCATGCGTTGTGTGCCCACCTGGGCCAGGGATGAACCCTACATTGACGATTTACCATAGATGAGGTCCGTCGCGGTCCCATGATGTTGCTCTAGGGTGGATTTTCTGTCTATGTGTGACGAGCTCTCATTAATTAATGGTTACAGAGGGGGCGGTAAGGGCTGGGCTTCTTTTCGACGTTTGGCATGTTCTCCTACTGCTTTTCTTTTCCGATTGCTTTTCTACAGCACCTTACCCCCAATCTTGGGGCCAAAGAGGAAGGTGAAGAAAGAAAGAAGAAGAATCATATAATATATATATATATATAATATATATATATATATATATATATATATATATATATATATATATATATATACTATATATTATATATATATATATATATATATATATATAGTATATATA
This sequence comes from Trachelipus rathkii, assembly GCA_015478945.1. Lineage (NCBI taxonomy): Eukaryota > Metazoa > Arthropoda > Malacostraca > Isopoda > Trachelipodidae > Trachelipus > Trachelipus rathkii. The sequence continues at coordinate 1,861 of JABUQX010097477.1, read as the reverse complement.
GTATATATATATGGGTGAAAAAGTTACTTAACGCCCACACGGAAAGAAGTTAACTCCCTTTCTTTGATTATTAAAATACACAACTGAATAATATTAACTTTACAAAGGAAGAAGAAGTTGACGGACCATTCCATTTTTTGGATTATGTTAATAAGAAAACAGATGTTATTGTACCATAAAATCTATCGTAAAAAAAAACTTTCTCAGGTTACGGTTTAAATTTTTTTAGTCACACCCCACTTATATATAAATGCAACAGTATTAAAACTTTAGTATATAGGGCCTATCACCTTAGTTCTAATTACCGTCTCATGCATGAAGAATTTAATTTTCTCTTAAATTTTTTGAAAAATAATTGTTACCCCGCTTCATTAGTACATAAGTACATAAAGGATTTTCTGAACTCGCGTTCCACACCCAAACCTCTAACGTATTCAGCTTTAAAATGCAGTTTGTATATAAAATTACCTTTTTATGAACACATTTTCACGAAACTTCGTAAAGAATTATCCTCCCTCTTACAAAGCTATTTTCCCCAATTGAATGTTAATTTAGTTTTCACAACCTCATCCACGATCTCTTCGTTTTGCAACCATAAGGACCATGTCCCTGAAGCTCTTCGATCCTCAATTATTTATAAATTTACTTGTGATAGCTGTAATGCTATCTATATTGGCAGTACCTCCCGTCAATACCACGTGAGGATAGACGAGCACAGAGGCATTTCTACCCGTACCAAAACTTGGTTGAATTCCCCTTCCCATTCAGCTATTAGAGATCACTCACATACTCAAGACCACACCTTTAACTACAATAATTTTAATATATTAACCCAAACAAATTCGACAACCAACCTACATATTTTAGAAACTTTGTACATTCACAACATTAAACCCTCTCTTAATAGTGATTCCGGCCCATTTAAACTACAGCTACTTTAACTCGGAAACAGTCAACACAGTTCATGTCTGTTTACATTCAATAATAAGAAACTTGAAGATGTCTGAGACTTGTCTGGTGAGTTTTGAGAATTTTTCTGGTGCTGTTAATACTTTAATATTCCATTTTAATTTAGTTGCCCATTAATATAGAATTTCGAATCATTTATTTGTTTTTGTTTGATGTGTAATCTTTGTTTGTTTACCGACGGAGGGCGACGTTTTGTTTTGTTTTTCTAATTATGATCAAATTTTGTAATATTTAAACCTTTGATTTTGATCACAGAGTTATTCTAGTGTATACTGTACTATATATGTATATTATATTATATTTAAATAACTAATCACTTAAATTTTTATAGAATTTTGTGTACTTAAAATTATTTTTGTTTTATTTTATAGTGTTTTCACCTGATGATGGAAATTGCCATTTCCGAAACGTTGTAATTTCGAATAAAGTTTAATATGTGGAAGGCCCTAGTATTGCTTTTCCTATTCAAATTGAAATTCCCATCCCATAGAAACTGGATTGATTGTATTTATCGCAAGTATGGCCAAGCAACGCTTAAAACTATTAGATGTTACGAGGGCCTCACATTTAAACTTCAGAAGAGGAAACTGGACGTCGCTTTCCTAAATACCTGTAAAGCATACAGTGTAATTCCAGGTTTTATTAAATTTAAACTTTTTTCTAAACGTCTATACAATAGTAATATTTATAAGGGTTTTCAGTTTAAGTTGTTGAACAATGAAATATCTTTTAAGAACAAAGAAATTAAGAAAATAGACCGACAATTTAAAGTTAACCATGATGAGTTGAAGGCAAATTTAACCTTTTTAGACTTTATGTTTATTACCAATAAGATTTCTAAACGTGTGAGTGACCGTCTGAAATTGAAATTCCCATCCCATGAAACTAAGTT
>JABUQX010097476.1:10000-20000 GCA_015478945.1 Trachelipus rathkii | reverse complement strand
CATTATGTGTGTATCCCATCTTCCTTGGTATCTCTCTTCCATCACCTTGATATCTTGTGAACTCTCTCCCCCTTTCCTCATTATAAACATCCAAGATATCCGCGAAACCGATCATAAGTGCCTATAATGTAGAAGTGAACTATATTATGCTTCATATTAGCATTTCAAAATTTTGAGTCTGAAAGCATCATTTCTGTACGAGTTCTACATAGTTAGCAAGATTTATCGTTATGCCCAAAAATTCTGAATATCAAGCCAGAACAACTTTTCACGTAGATGCCTTCAATCATCGTCATGGAATTTATGAAATTGTCATCCTTGATGATTTGGCGAATTTGAGGCCGCTAAAGATTCCAGTTTTGAGTTTCTCCATACTCAACCCCTGGAAAAAAAATGCAAACTATATTTGAAAACAAATTACCATCTTTGTCTAGGGCCCCTAACAAATTGCTTCATCAGTCCCTAGTTTGATGTGGAGTGGTGGGAAATAATTTTTCCCTGTCAACCAGTGGTTCTTAATGATATTGATACACCTACAGTCATATTTTCCCTAGCAGGGCAATACAAACTTTTTCCCAGTGGTCCTTCTATTACCCTACTATCCCCAAAGCATATCGGAAACAAGAGGTAACTTAAGTATATCCGCGTTGCTGCCCAAGTAAGATTTTTGTTGACCATCTTCAAATCAAAGCACGCATAGGGACCACTGGTGTTCATTAATCTAGTTCTAGCCAAGATCATTCTCTTTATTTCATATCTCATCTTTCAGTTGTGCTTGGACGTGACCTCCATGGATCGATGCATAACTATTGCATTGTACAAGAAAACACACTTCAAGTTCTCGTTGAACTATCATAACAATCGCCAATCTTCCTGGTCTGAATATTTAGTAACCCATTTGGTAGAGGAGCCAGGGATGTTCCAACAGATATACTAGGTCCTTCTTCAATTGAAAATATGCGAAGAAGTCACTTACCTCATCTTGTCGCAAAAAAAATTATTTTTACCATTTCCAGCCTTGAGACAGTTCTTTTCACTTAGTCTAGATGCTAAACGCTCAGAAATCTTGCTTGAAGAGACTTAACTCTCGTACTAAATCCTCTTGATCTCTTCCTGGGAGAACTTTGCTGTGTAGAAGTACTTTCTTCATATTCACTACCACTACTGCACGTCGTGTGCACAACAAATCCTGGATATCTTCTTCATCAGGAGTGTAGTGAGGAGTGTAGTGAACACTGGATGGGGACATCGTCGGAGTGTGGTACAGCTCGTCGCTTGCTGATTCCAAATCTGGATACTCAAATTACGTTTCTTGTAACCGATTGATACCTATTATCACATTAACCAAACAACAAATTACATCACTGTGTGATTTCTTTGCTCCACGCCATACCATAGGCCACACTAAATTTTTAAACCTATTTCTTTCGTCATTTTTCCAACCTGACGTAGATTTCGACACACGTTTTACAGACCATTATGGGGGCCAAGACTTATCTTGGTCTCGAGTTTCATTACCAAAGATAGCCAGATATGCTTGGCTTCACCAAAGTTACGTAATATTTCCTTCTTTGGTTTCTTACCTGCCCAATATTCACCCACAGACTTGTAGCAGAATTACTCTGGGGTAATATCAAAACAGGCTCTTCAGCTTAACGATACTCTAGTGTTCTGAAAATAGAATAAAAATAAAGTTTATAATAAATAAAGACCTAAAAAAAAAGAAATAAAACGCATATGGCTGTAAAATATGCATAAAAAAATATTGGTATAAAGTAAATCTGGAACACACCTCTATCTCAAGACATAGAGCAAATCTTGAAAACTGTCCAACTATTATCCTGAAATCAGCACCCCACCCCACGGATGTAACTTAATTGATAAAAATATCCTTGGCAGAACAAATAAAAAAAATTTTTTTTGTGGCCAGTATAGGATAGGGCAGGCCCTTATATTATAAGATCTTGACTCCAGGGAGACAAGAGCAATGAAAAATCTAAGAATACATTTCTAGGATTTTAGCGGAAAATAAATAAGTAAAATACTCATTAAATAAATACTAATTAATTAATCATTAAAGAAGTGAAAACGAAATTGCTATTATAATATTTTGTATGCTTCACACTATTAGTCTTATAAAACATGAATAAAACGCTAAGGCTATTTATTTCAGTTACAAAATGAAAAAACGTACGTAAAGTTTGTAGAGACACAATGATAATAATAAATTGATGTTTGATATTTTAATATATATATATATATAGTATATATACTATATTATATATAGAATGATTATATCTATATAATATATCTATATATATAGATCTATATATCTATATATGCCTTAGATATATATATATATATATATATATCATATATATATATAATATAATAATAATATAATAATATAAAGAGAGGTCACCCGCTCGCGGGTCCGTGGTGCAGTTTTTTTAAAAATAAAAATTACTCCCATAAATTATGGTAATAATCGAAAAAATAAAAGAAGAATTAAAATAAAAAGAACTTGGAAAAACAATCAAATGCTGTTGCCATTATTTTAATCAATAATTGTTAATTTCCTTAATAATGTCATAATTACTTGAAAACATTTTATATAATTTATAAAATTTACCTACAATAAATATTAAAATTCCATAGATATATAGATGCAAATAACGCTATAATTGTTTTTTAAACCAGAAAGTGCCACCAATAAAGAAAAATACTCTAAACTTCCTTGTTGTTCTTATCCGAAAAATTTGTCCCCCCTATAAACCACGAGTCATCATCTTATAGTCCGTAGGGCACCCTCCCACTCACCTCCATTCTCATCTCTAACACCTTTCCTGCCACCCCCATCTCTAAATCTTTCATAACCCATCCATAAACAAATCGAATAACCAAGGAGGCATAGCACATCCCTGCCTCACTCCGTGATTAATATTAAACCAATCACTTTGGGACACCATATTATTCTTTACACAACGCTTTCACTATCGGCATCACACCACCTTTTGATACCCATTCAGAAAGCCTCCACCAACACCATATATTATAAACACCTGCCATTGAGCTTCCCTCTTAATCCTATCATACGCTGTTGCAAATCCCATACAACCTAAATACAATTTTTCTCCTCTCTCAATCAATTGTCTCAATGTAAAGATTTGAATCCACACATCCTTCTACCACTTCCCTAACGCACCTTGTTCTTCACAATCAGTCCTTCAAATCCACACATCGACGCACTCTTTCGCCTAAAATACCAGCATATATCTTCCACTCAACACTCATCAATAAGCTAATTACCCCTATAATTCCTACAGTTCCCTATAAATCTCCTACCCTTATTTAAGGGTTACTATTTACTTCTCTCTCCAATCCCTCGATATATATATATTATATATACTATATATATATATAACTATAGTAATATATATATATATATTATATATATATATATATATATACTTATTATATAATATACGATATATATATACTATATAATTATATATGAGTTATATACTGTATATAATATCTTAATATATAATATATATACGTATATATATATATATTAATATAGAATATATATATATAAATATATATATATACATATATATATAGTACTATATATACTATATATATATATTATAATATATATATATATATATATATATATATTAAGTATATATATATATAATCATATATAAATATATATATTTATATATATATATTACTATATATACGTATATATAAACCACAAAAGACACTTTTAATGTTGGAAAATTACAAAATGCATATATAGTTTGCAAATATAACAATATCCCATATAATTTCGATGTTTTTTATGACATTTTGTAGGTAGAATTAAATTATTCATCTTACTATAAGAACTTTAATTGTTTACAAAAAGAAAGTAAATTTGTACTAAAATTATTAATACAGAACTAAAAATACAATGACTGTATAAACAAAAGACCTACAGTAAGAACACAATTATAATACCTACTTATATATATATATACTATATATATATATATATATATATATATTATAATATACTAATATATTATATAATATATATATATACTATAGTATATATACTATATAATATATATACTAATAATATATCTAATATATAATATATATATATATATATTATATACCAATATTATAGTATAGATAATTATATATTATATATATATATAATATATATATATAATAATATATTATTAAACTCCTTGATAATCTCACAATATTTCATTTTATTAATTTTAATTAAGAAGCATAACAAATAATAATGTTTTGTTAAACATTAATAAAATAATAGTAAAATAATTTCTATCTGTCCTAAACACATAGCATGAATTTAAAAAAAAATCAAGTACGAATAAGTATTTTAATTAAATTATGAAATATCAGATTATGAGTAAAATTATTTAACAATGGGAGAAAATATGTCAAGCACTTCAAAAAGCTCATAAAAATTAAATGAATTTAAATATGATTTTAACTGCCTCCCAAATCAAGGACGGAACATAAAATCTCCACCATTTATATGAATTGGATCCCAGATGTCCAATCAAAATAATAATTTAAAGTAGGTACTATCGAGGAAAATAAATTTAATGGATTTTTCTTGTAAAAATAAATGTTTATTCGAAACACGTGTGGGGGAAAAAAAGCTCGTAATTGAAGACTTATTTTTTCGCCGATTATGCCTTATTACAAATACTAGGAACATGAGAATTTTACCATCCTGAAAATTGCAAAGGAAACCCAAGAATAGCAACCCAAGATTGAAATTGCCAAATAATTAGAAGCCAATAATGTGTTTAAGAAGTTTATCATGAAAGTTTAATGAAATTATATAAAAATGATGAAATTACTGGTAATTTCAGCAACGTACTATGACCATCAGTTCAAGAACAACATAAAAATACATTCACAAGAAAACTGGTATATTACAAAAGAAAATTTGAAAAACATTCAGGTATTAAAAACAATACGGGATTTATCAGACGACTAACATGTAGCCCACTTGACAGAGGGATGCTGCGAACATGCCCATGAGGTTTGTTTTTCTGCTAGAAAAACAAATTAAAATAAGTAATGATTTAATGAATGAAAAAAATTTAATCCTTTTTATAGATGCAACTAGGGGAATAATTAGACCTCAGAAATCTTTTAAAAAATAAACGAATACTGCTCTCTACAACTCTCACAGGAAATTCTGACATATCCATCCCTATTGCATCATATTTATCAGAAAAACACACAACATATGAAATTAAACATTTTTTTCTTTTTTTTAGAGAAATTAAAGTACATGGGGAAGATTTTTGAAACAATTTTAGACCTCAAATATAGTAGTTCATAATGGAGAAGCGATAATATTTACTACATTGAGATGTAAATAATGATGGGGAAAACCTTACAACATACATTAATGAATCATTTGAAATTGGATTTCAAAACAAACCAATGTAAAACAAAACTGTTCTTCGCATCTGCTCTACACATTTTCTGAATCAGGTTCTTCGGAAAGTTCCAAAGAAAGAAAGAAATAGCAAGAAACTAGTTAAACATGCAGTATATGATATTATGACTGCCAATAATTTCGTTGTTATACCACTCTTTTGCTGCTTTAGCAGTAGTTTTAACCTATAAGTTTGCTACTGATGAAATTGAAGTGACCGCAAAATTATTATTAATAGATAGAACATCTATGGAATACATTTTAATTCATTGGGAAAAACTATCCATGATTCTGATATAGTTGAACTTTTGTAAGTTGGACATTATTATTCGACCATAAAAAAAATTCTTATTATAATGTATTTAAGGAAGCAGTCATACAAATAAGAAATACTGCAGGACAAATATCAAATAGAAAAAATCCAATATTTCATGTATGAATTTGTTAACTATTTTATAGAATATTTGTGTTCCAATTTTGCCTTTGTGGACAAACACGTGTTTGGAAAAAAAATAAATAAACACATTTATTTTGAGTGAAAGCAAGAAATTTTGCGGCAACGCAACTGTTTGACTACTCAGGATTTGCAGGACATTAAGCAAAGACGAGACATAAGAAAAATACCAAAGCAACAAAATTCATAAGACTAGAATATATATCTAAATTCATATTTATTTAAAAATTTAAGAATTGGAGGTTTGGAGTTTCAAAGTCAATTAAACATCAAAGAGAAAAACAAGATCCTAAGAGATAAGAAAGAATTGTAGGTTTAAAAGGAGCAAAAAAGAAAATATGTACATTAAGGCCAGAGAATTAACTATTTCTTAAACGAAGGAAAATTAACATTACTGAAAATCAGAAACTGAGAATTAATTAGGGAAAATAGAATGTAATTGAAGATAGAAGAACTAGAAAAATATTCCTCAACACTGAGACGCAAAGGTTAATAAAGGATTCAAAATGAAATCAAAGAATTAGAGAAAAAAAACTTAAATAAGAATTTAATCCAAATCAATGAAAGAAATATGTTGAAACTAGGAGTAGACATTATATAATAAAATTAAAATCAGTCCAAATCAGGAAAAAACAACTGAACAGCCAGTCGATGAAGGATAAAGAAAAAAACAGAAGTTGACTGAAAAAATAATTGAAAATAAATTAAAGAAAAGAAACACATTTTTTTCTAAAAACATTTTATGGAGGACACGTATTAAAAATAACCATCTATTCAAGCAATTTAAACCACCTCAGTAACATCAACCACATTCACTAATGAGAGGGAAAAACGTAAATCTTTTGTACGTTAATGATTAAGATCAGCTAACGGTTTTTTGGACCATTGACGGTGTGAATGCAAAAGAAATTATGATTGACATTAATAATGTACAAGATACAATTCTGTTTCCATATCTTTACATGAATTACCTATTTTTAAATGATTCTGAATTGCCGTTAAAACTTATTACATGGTAGGAATGTTTTAAGTAATGAAAATATGCTTGCTATTGTCAATACAGATTATAAAAATGATGAATATCACTGGTTTCTCGTTGATAATTCAATTCAGACAAAAGAAAATAAGAATATTCAATTCGGAACCACAATGCGAAATACCAGAAAAAAATAATCAAATCAAAATCAAAAATAGTTTATTCTCTCTATGGATTACATAGTTAGGCTTACATAATAATAATAATACATAGGAATAACCAAACAATAAACAAGTTAATTATTGTTGCATATGTGAGTTCGAATGTTGATATAAATTTTAAAGAATACAAAGTGTCGTTAATTGAAAACACATCAAAAAAAGAAGGTAGTTAGTGAATGCGGAATATGTGTTACAGAAAATGCAAAATCTATTTTATTGAAAAGAAATTTAAATAAAATCACAGATTATAAAGGACATAAAACTTACTTAAAAAAGGAACTTCAAAATTGTAATTTCAAACTAGAGAAAGAGATTCCATTAAAAGAAACAGATTTACAAATGCAGGAAAAATATAAAAAAGGATTTGATGCCTGTATGTTAGATAAAATGCAAGTAGGATACAACGATGATGAAAAATATGAAGATTCTATATAGAATTTAGACATAAAAAGTATAACACAAACAAGTTACAATATTAATGAAAATGCAAATAAAAAAATTGAGATAGAAAATAATACCTCAAGAATTTCAGGAAGTAAAAAAAAAAATTACTTTTAATAAAGTTGATGTAAATAAACAAAATATTGAAGCTACTAAGCACACACATCTAATAAAAACCATTACAAAAAAGAACAATAAGGAAATCAAAATATAAGAAAAGAAAAGATTTTAGATCTTTCAAAATCAAACAAAAGAAAGAGTAATAATTTCTGGCATTGAAATATTAGAAGGAAATGGTTACTTAGACACTGATGATGTGTCTAGTGCAATTGAAATATATTCTCAAAAATATGATAGAAACAAAACAACGTTCTTCCATTCTCGCGATTTCGGACTTTCAATCAAAAATTTTTACTGTCGCAAATTGTTAGAGAAAGATAATATGATTGTAGCAGTGAACATTAATTACGAAGGAAAAGGATCATATTGGTTTCTTTGTGATTGTAACTTTAACAACAAAAATATTAAAATTTTTAATTCAAAACCAAGCAAATTACCAAACGAAATCATGAATGTCATAAAAAACCTAATAATTGTATCACATGTAGTAAATAACTCACCAGTATTTTTAGAAAATTTTGAAATTTCAACAATTACAAATACGTCTATTCAAAAAGGTTATGAATGTGGCATTGAATGCCAAAAGTATTTTAAAGGAAAAAAATTTCCCTGAAGAAAATGTTGAATACAATACCTTAAATTTCTTAAAAGAAATTTGAAAAAAGAGACCTGGAAACATATGACTTCCAAGCACAAAAATTTCAACAAACGACACACGTTTTTTCAAGAATTAAACAAAATTGTCTTCTATTTAGAGATAACTACAAAACTTTACATCCACAGATGGGAGTATTGTGTTGTAACTTTTGCAGAATAGAATAGTTGGGGTAGATTAGGTAGAAGAGGATGAAGTAAGTTGAATGGACAGCCCCTTCCACACCTTCACCTCATACCCTTAAGTGCGTGCCCGTCGAAACCAAAAATCCGCATCACCACTACGGACTCCTCATTGTGGTATTTCGTTACTGTAGGGTTAATCACCAGAAATCCTAGAAACGCATGACCATTTCTAGGGGTAACAGAACCCTACCACAACTACCACATAATAATAATAATTTTATTGAAAGTTTAATGATGAAAGTTTGGAAGCTAAAGAAAGATTCCAATTATATATATACTTTTTATTATTAAGAAAAATTGCAAGAAAGAAACCGAAGTAGTCAAATTATTCAAGAATTAGGAGAAAAAAAAGGATGTGGAGGGGCAAGTTCCTTTTCACTTCTGAAACCATATACTCTTCTTACTCCGTTCTAACCTCACCCCGATCCCCTTCAGTCAATGGTTGATTGCTTTGTAAATAATATATATATATATATATATATATATATATATATATCTATATATATATCATATATATATATTATATATTATAAATATATAATATAATATATATATATATATATATATATATATATATATATATATATATAATATATAATATATATATATATATAATATATTATATATATATTATAATTATAATATTAATATATCATTATATATATTATAATATAATATATAATATATACTAATATAATATATTACTAGTAATATATATATATATATATCTATATTATATATATATATATATATATATATAATATATACTATATATAGTTATATATATAATATTATATAGTATAATATATACTTATAATATATATATACAGATATATAATATATATAATATATATTATATATATTATCTACAGTTATAATATATATATAATATATTATATATACAGTATAATAAATAATATATATACAGTATATTATTAATATAAATATATATAATATATATATATATATATAGATACATATAAATATTATATATACTATAATATATATCCTATTATAATATATATTATATAATTTAAATATATATATAATACTATATATATTATATATATAATATTATTATAATATAATATATATATAATATACTACTATAATATATATATTAATATAATATATATCATATATAATAAATTATTACTATATATAATATACGTATATATATATATACTTATATATAATATATATACTATATATATATCAATAATATATAATATATAATATAATATATATATATATATAATATATATCTAATATATATATATCAATATATAATAATATATAGTATATATCTATATTATATATATATTATATATAATATATCAATAATATATCACTATATATATATATATATATATATATATATATATATATATATATATATTATAATATATATAATATATATATTTATATATAATATATAATATATATATATATATAATATATATATATAT
>JABUQX010097476.1:0-7500 GCA_015478945.1 Trachelipus rathkii | reverse complement strand
TGAAATTTCAAAATTTTCTAAAAATACTGGTGAGTTATTTACTACATGTGATACAATTATTAGTTTTTTTTATGACATTCATGATTTCTTTTGGTAATTTGCTTGGTTTTGAATTAAAAATTTTAATATTTTTTGTTGTTGAAGTTACAATGACAAAGAAACCAATGTTATCATTTTCCTTCGTAATTAATGTTCACTGCTACAATCATATTATCTTTCTCTAACAATTTACGACAGTAAAATTTTTTGATTGCAAGTCCGAAATCGCGAGAATGGAAGATCGTTCTTTTGTTTCTATCATATTATTGAGTATATATTTCAATTGCACTAGACACATCATCAGTGTCTAAGTAACCATTTCCTTCTAATATTTCAATGCCAGAAATTATTACTCTTTCTTTTGTTTGATTTTGAAACATCTAAAATCTTTTCTTTTCTTATATTTTGATTTCCTTATTGTTCTTTTTTATAATGGTTTTTATTAGATGTGTGTGCTTAGTAGCTTCAATATTTTGTTTATTTACATCAACTTTATTAAAAGTAATATCTTTTTTTACTTCCTGAAATTCTTGAGGTATTATTTTCTATCTCAATTTTTTTATTTGCATTTTCATTAATATTGTAACTTGTTTGTGTTATACCTTTTATGTCTAAATTCTACTTAGAATCTTCTTCTTTTTCATCTTTCTTGTATTTTACTTGCATTTTATCTAACATATCGGCATCAAATCCTTTTTTTATATTTTTCCTGCATTGTTTATAAATCTGTTTCTTTTAATGGAATCTCTTTCTCTCGTTTGAAATTACAATTTTGAAGTTCCTTTTTTAAGCGAGTTTTATGTCCTTTATAATCTGTGATTTTATTTAAATTTCTTTTCAATAAAATAGATTTTGCATTTTCTGTAACACATATTCCGCATTCACTAACTACCTTCTTTTTTTGATGTGTTTTCAATTAACGACACTTTGTATTCTTTAAAATTTCTATCAACATTCGAACTCACATATGCAACAATAATTAACTTGTTTATTGTTTGGTTATTGCTATGTATTATTATTATTATGTAAGCCTAACTATGTAATCCATGGATAGAATAAAGTATTTTTGATTTTGATTTGATTATTTTTTCTGGTATTTCGCATTGTGGTTCCGAGTTGAATATTCTTATTTTCTTTTGTCTGAATTGAATATCAACGAGAAACCAGTGATATTCATCATTTTTATAATCTGTATTGACAATAGCAAGCATATTTTCATTACTTAAAACATTCCTACCATGTAATAAGTTTTAACGGCAATTCAGAATCATTCAAAAATAGGTAATTCATATAAAGATATGGAAACAGAATTGTATCTTGTACATTATTAATGTCAATCATAATTTCTTTTGCATTAACAACTTCATCGTCCAAAAAACCGTTACTATCTAAATCATTAACTACAAAGATCTTACGTTTTTCTCTCTTTATGAATGGTGTTGATGTTACTATTGGTTTAAATTGCCTTGAAACTGCATTTTTAATAATCGTCCCATTAAAATGTTTTTCAAAAATGTGTTTCTTTTCTTTTAATTTATTTTCAATTATTTTTATAGCTCTGTTTTTTCTTTATCCTTCATCGACTGGCTGTTCAGTTGTTTTTCAATCTGCTTTGTCGATTTTTATTTTTATTATATTATGATGAATAACTGTTTCAACATATTTCTTTCATTGATTTGGATTAAATTCTTATTTAAGATTAATTTCAGTCTTTTTTCTTAATTCTGATTTTCATTTTGCCTTTTCTCTAGTTTTCTGCGTTATGCTCTCATGTTTTAGATATTTTGGTTTCTTCCATTTCAATTACATTCTCTTTTTCCTAAATTAATTCTCCAGGTTTCTTGATTTCCACTTAATTGATTTTCAGTAATGTTCAAATTTTCTTCGTTAAGAAATAGTTAATCCTCTCCTTAATGTACATATTTTCTTTTTTTTGCTCACTTTTTAAACTCTATAATCTCTTTTCTTAATTCTATTAGGATCTGTTTTTCTTTTTGATTTTAATTGACCTTGAAACATGGGTAACCTCCAATTCTTAATTTTTTAAACAATATTTGAATTAGATATATATCTATGAACTCTGTTGCCTTTGTATTTTTCTTATGTATCAGTCTGTGCTTAATGTCTGCAAATCCTGATTCAACAGTTGCGTTCCACAAAAGGTCTTTTTCACGTTCACTCAAAATAACATTGTTTATTATTATTTTTTTTTACCAACGTGTTTGTCCACAAAGGCAAAATTGGAACACAATATTCTAAAAATAGTTAACAAACTCATCACAGAAATATGTAATTTTTTTTCTTTTAATTGACATTTACTGCAGTACTTCTTATTTGTATGACTGCTTCCTTAAATACATTATAATAAGAATTTTTTTTATGGTCGAATAATAATGTCCAACTTACAAAAGTTCAACTATATCAGAATCATGGATAGACTTTCCCAATGAATTAAAATGTATTCCATAGATGTTTTATCTTTTAATAATAATTTTTCGGTCACTTCAATTTCATCAGTGGCAAACTTATAGGTTAAAACCACTGCTAAAGTAGCAAAAGAATTTGGTATAACAACGAAATTATTTGCAGTCATAATATCATATACTGCATGATTAACTAGTTTCTTGCTATTTCTTTCTTTCTTTGAACTTTCCGAAGAACCTGATTCAGAAAATGTGTAGAGCAGATGCGAAGAACAGTTTTGTTCTACATTGCTTTCTTTTGAAATCCAATTTCAAATGATTCATTAATGTATGTTGTAAGGTTTTCACCATCATTATTTACATCTCGATGTCGTGAATATTATGGCTTCTCCATTATGAACTACTATATTTGAGGTCTAAAATTTTGTTTCAAAAATCTTCCCCATGTACTTTAATTTCTCTAAAAAAAAAGAAAAAAATGTTTAATTTCATATGTTGTGTGTTTTTCTGATAAATATGATGCAATAGGGATGGATATGTCAGAATTTCTTGTGAAAGCTGTATAGAGCAGTATTCGTTTATTTTTTTAAACATTTCTGAGGTCGAATTATTCCCATAGTTGCATCTATAAAAAGGATTAAATTTTTTTTATTCATTAAATCATTACTTATTTTAATTTGTTCGCAGCATCGCTGCAGCATGTTAGTGGTATGATGAATCCCTTCAGTGTTTTTATTATCTGAATCTTTTTCAATTTTATTTCTAATATACCAACAGCAACTATATCATCAGGATCTAATTCTTTGCTTTTTTATGTTGCTGAGAACTGATGGTTTTGGTACGTTGCAGAAATTACCAGTAATTGCAGCATTATTTAATTTCATTAAATTATATTTATTAAATCATCACTTATTTTAAGTTCCTTTCATGTAGGCATACAAACTGTATAAACTTCTTTGTTGTATTTTACAGTTGTAATTTCTATCTTATATGCTGATTTGGTTTCACTATTCTCCGATCAGTTCTTTTACATCGTGTGTACATTCTGATAACACTTGTTCCCTACATCTTATGGCATCCATCTTTTTCTGATTGAAATATCCGGTGTATTCTAATCTTCCTGATAAAATTCTACAATCTCACAATACAAAATCAAAAGTACAACAAATGTTTTAACAGCTTCAATTTTGTTTTTGACCTTCAATTCTGATTTCGATATTAAATTATTTTTTACTTTTTTTTTTAAATTTAATTCCTCTCTCATATTTAACTGCTCAACTTTTTCAGATGTAATTGGGTGATGGTAATTTGGTCATGTGTGATTTTTCACTCTATTCTTCTGCCTTTCTTAAGTGTAAGAAAAGGCACATTTGTCCAGTTCAAAATCCGTATTATGTCGTCTAAGAATTGTTTGACAATCACAATTTGTCTGGTGGTTTCCTCTTAATTAGATACAACTTTGGGTCTTTGCATATCACGTTTTAAATCTGAATTGCGCTTAGGTTCATGATTGCAATGGACACGTTTAAACTTTTCTTTGTGTATTTTTAAATGAATTTTCAACTCATCTTTGTTTTTAAAACTAAAATTACAATAGTTACAACTCGGACTCTTCCCATGACCCTTTTTAATGATTTGAGGTCCGTTTCTTGAACTACTCTTCACTTTGGAACCATTGTGCCCTTGATCATCATCGGTGGTGTATACTTGGCTTCATTTCTACTCATTAAACATATACAGACAAAATAGCGAAATATGTGTGCGTTATGATACCTAATAAATCTTGCATGAGGTATGTTGTTACTGTTGTTAATGTATATAATGTGAAACATGGTATGATAAGAGTATAGATCTAAGTACATTGTGTTCAGATGAACAACTTACTTTAGAGTTGTATTAGTGTGAGAAGAATAGATAAAATAGGAATGAACCGCATTAGGGTATTGTAGTGAATAAGCGTAATGACGCGAATAATGAGAGTACATGAATGGTACTTGCCAGATAGACAAGCATGGATATAGTCGATGGGTAAACGGATATATAGTGTGAAGTCTGATGGCTGCTGTGACAGACCGAAGAAAAATGGATGAGTGCGGTAACGATGTCAGAGGAGCAGAATGAGTTGGCAGAGGGAGAGAAGAAAGTGCAGATAGCTTGTGAAGGGGGTTTCGTTAATGGCGTATGTTTGTGCCCAGCTGAACCAAGGATTGAACTCTTACATGAGGGACATGCCATTACGTGAACTCGTCGCACCTAAGCAATAGGTGGATTTTATCATTGCGACGAGTTCTCACTTAAGAGGATAAATTAATTGGTAAAGCTGGGCTTTCCTTTCAACTCGCGTCATATCTTCTACTACTTTTCTGTTTCTGGCGATTGTGACGCACCTTACCCCACGTATGAGAAGCAAGTTGGGTGATGATGGATATTGTATATTATGCTGCTATAATAAAGTATTGAAAGATAATAAGAATTAAAATAAATGAATGAACAAATAAATAACAGTACCAAAATTAAAGGATTTGAACTTCAAATGACTCAAAGAAAAAAAAGAGGTGATATAACCATATTTAATTTATTTTTTCATTAAGTACAGACAGTAATGTACATTCAATGTATTGCTTTCATAAAAGTCAAATAATTAAGTAATAATTAGATTAATTAATTAAATAAGTCCCAAGCTATTACAACTTTTTAATTTCAATCATATATAGCTTTATTTTCATGATGTAAAATAATTATTAAGGAGCTGATTTGATGACATTTTTTTTACTTAATAATATAAAGCAAATGAATTAAGATAATCAGTCGAGTCAGGAGACAGTAATACAGAACAGATGATCCCTTTACTCATGAATTATCAAGAGCCTTAGTCAAAAGGTAAAAATATTCGGAAGACTACAAATCATAGATGTAAGAACAAAGAACATCGTTTCACAAATAAGCACAATAACTGCCCTTGGCTGAGAATTGAACATAGATGTAAAAGGGAACAGAGTAGAGTCAGATATCAGAAAGCTCAAACACCTGAGCTTCATTAACAATAAGCTTAAACACCCGAGTTTCATTAACAATAAGATCAAACACCCGAGTTTCATTAACAATAAGCTCAAACACCTGAGTTTCATTAACAATGGACTTAAACGCCCGAGTTTCATTAACAATAAGCTTAAACACCCAAGTTTCATTAACAATAAGAATTAAGGTCTAGACAAGAAAAGGTGATGTTTAACAAGGTGGAAATTAAAATAAAAACTGGGAAAATTGCAGAAATCAATGAGGCCGGAGAAAAAAAAAGGCCCCCCCCAAACATGTACCAAAACAAGTCGGCCACAAAATCCAATACTTGCAGCCTAGTTTTTGGATAACATGTTTTGGTGACATCTCTCAAGTGTGATTGGGGGAGGGGTGAATGAGGAACTATTTTTTGAAACACTCCTCTTTTGGCTTCTCTGAGGCTATGGTTAAAATATTTGGAAAAAAAAAATTTGAAAGCTTAATTTTAGATGTTTTAGTTAAGGAAAAGATGGCCTAGTTGGGAAAAAAAAAATAAAAATATTGAGGACACCACTTTTAATAACTATATACTAATATATATATATATATATATATATATATATATATATAATATAAATAATATATATATATATATATATATATTATATATTTATATATATATATATTATAACTATTATATATATTATATAATATATATATATATATACTATATATATTAATAATATATATATATATATATTATAATATAATATAGTATACTATTTACTATAATAGATTGTGAATGTGCTGTGGTATTAACTGGTGCAAGAAGTAAATAGATTTTTGGATGAGTATATTACAAGGAGGAGTAACATGGGTAGATTGTGAGAAAGTTGAAGAGAATCGGTAAATCATGCAGTATAGATGAAATACTGGTGAAAGTTCAAAACGGAGCGAGATGGTGACTGATTGGATCTGGAAGTTGTTAATAAAGCGTTATGGAGGGCATAGTTCCAAGGATTGGAGGGTAGCAGTAATAGTACACTTATATAGGGGTAAGGGAGAGTAACTGTAGGAAAATTATAAGGAATTAGTTTACTGTAGTTTTAAAGATACATGCTTCTTATGATGGCGTCGTGACTGAAAGACTGATTGGTGGAAGAACAAGGTGCACTTAGGAGTGGTATTGATGGATCCAAATTTCTTTACATTGAAGCAAATATTTTAAATAATTGAGGAGAAAAAGAAATGAAATTGTATTAGTTTTATGATTGCAAAGGCGAATATGATAGGGTTAATAGGGAAAGCTCTATGGCAGTGTATGATAATTGTATTGGTGGATCAAAGTATGAATATACGATATGAAGCGTATGTAAGACTTAATGGAGTTAAAAAGGGATTGATTTAGTATTAATAGCGGAGCTCTGAGGCAAGGTTGTGTTATGTCTCGAGGTATTCAATTTTTAAATATGGGATGGGATATGAAAGAATTATAGATTGGTGTTAGAATGATAGAATGATGATGATGGAGTCTTCCCATACCTATTTATATGCGATGATTTGGGTTTAACTGCGGCGAAACTGAAGTAGAGTTGAGAGGATTGCTTAGAGAGATTAGCACGGTGTGTAAAAAGAGGGGTTTGAAATTAACGTAGGTAAGAGTAAGATTAATGTTGTGAGTGAACAGTCCTCAAGTGTGAAGTTATATGTACGATGGTGAGCACTGGAACAAGTATCAAAGTTAAATATTTAGAGTATATGTTGGAATGAGAAGGGGAAAGCATGATGCAGAGTGTAGTTTGGAAAGTTGTGAATAGTGCAGGAAGGTGGCTCGTGCAATTAAATCGGTGGTGAATGTAAAGGATAAGTCTTGAGTGTGCTAGGTCTTGCATGAACCTTATGTTGTTACCTTGTACTATTGTTATAGTAATGAGAATATTTCTGAAATAATGAAGTATAATCTTAATTCCAATTGTGTTTAGATGACAATCTTAGGGGCGTGTGTGTGTGTGAGAAGAATTTCGATATTTTTAATCTTTAT
>JABUQX010097475.1:45000-54405 GCA_015478945.1 Trachelipus rathkii | reverse complement strand
TTTGTGGTGTTAGAAATGAAAAGCTTTGAAAGATAGTTGTTAGACTCGTAAATCTCATTTCTAATTTGTTTATTAGCGAAAAAAATATGCATTGGAAACTTTAATTTCAAAAGATTTAATTTAAAGGCTCGTCAATTCTGTGTTAGAAAGCTATCTCATCAAAAAAAGCGTTTCACAAGCCCCTTAAGTTTTTTTTTTTTCGCATTTACAACTATACTCCATTTGACCTCGGGCAATTCTTTTTGGCTTCAGCCAAGAAATCAGAAAAATTAGCTTTTTTATCATCACTATTTACTGGACCTGCTGAATATAGAACATGCTTTGTCGTGAGGTCGGTTGTTTTATTTTGCTAAGATTTTTTATTTTGCATATTTTTATATTTCAAGCATTTTTCTTTTCAAGAGTATGTCCACAAAATGTATAGATTAGAGCTTTGGTATTTGAGTTGTGCAATACAATTTCAGTTTAGGATTTCAATACGGATTTGAAATCATTCCTCAGAGCTAAAATAGACAAATCATTACGCGATGTACCCATCTCGTAGTGACACAGTTTTCAAAAGTTAATAGATTTTTGTTTGAACAAGTTTCCTCATTTTTATGCAGCTTCTGCCAACGAGGTAAACTTTCATTAAAGAAACATTATACTTCTTTACACTAATTATCAAAGATTTACACAATCTCTTGTATATGTGTTTTATCCGAATCATTTTAACTACTGTGTAGTTTCAAGTTTTTGTGCAAGCACATTGAAACCTACTGGCTCTAGGAAACAACATCCTTTATTCCTCTTTTTGTCATAACCACGATACCTTTGGCCACTTCATTTGTGAATGCACCATTCGTGCCCCTCTTGTTCTCTATATCTTTTTTAACCTCTATTTCGACGTTTCTTTTTTCAAATATTATTTCAATATCTTTTAGGCATTGTAGCTTTTTCAGACAGCTTGATTATAGAAAACAAATTAAGAGAAATTCCTAAGAAATGATTCATTAATTATATTTTATGATTTTTCATCTTCCTCTAGAAATTCTTTCTGATCGTTATGTTATGTACCTGATAATTTTATCCATTTGGTCATATTTTTAAATATCTTCTGATGAGTATCAACCGATAATGGCGTAAAAAATGAGCTATAAATTTTCTGCAGTCCTCATCTAACTGATTTTGACTCCTTTCTTGATTAATTTCGTTTCCGATCTCTATGATGTGGAGTCTTCTCTCGCTGATTTGGAATCCTTTCTCTCAAATTTTTGTTTTATTATTCTCTGGATTCGGAGTCATATTTCTTTTTGGATTGATTTATATTGAAAAACAAAAATTACCCGGATTTAGTGTTAACCCTATTATAATTTATTTTCTCTGTAGCCACGGATGTATATATGATCACATAGGACATTTGTAGACTACAAGATTCTACTATGCAGTAAACAAAATATTTTTTGCAAGTTTCTTGACCTCTTCTGAAATTTTTGACTGCATATTGGTTTTGTTTCTTTTCCTAAGTATGGAGTGTGATAATCAAACTTAAATATTATGATACTTCTAGTTTCCGTGAGTTTTAATTTTCCTTCTTACCTGCAGGCCTGCCAATTTAGTATATTCCATTCCGTATCCAGGTTTACAGATTCGAAAGTTTTGCTAAAAATGCCACAATGGGCTCACAATTAAACTGCCATCTAATGTTGGTGGTAATAACACTATCATAATATTCTTTTAAAACTTTTTTTATCCAGTATGGTTTTATTAATACAGTAAAATCATCAGAACTAAAAGATGCTTGCATTTTTTGAATCTTTGGGAAAGGCTCTTGGCCTAACATGGTCAGTTTTCTTTGAATCTGTATGTGTTAAATAATTGGTCCTTTGAAAATTTCCAATTCCATAAGCAAATTAATATTTTAGTTTTAACGGACTGTTTATATCGACATCAATACATTGATCATTAACTTAAAGTTCTACTTTTTCAAGCAATTTTTGCTTGAAAATTTGCTTCTATAAAAATTTTGAGTTCAAATAAATTTTTCAAATTGGTTATAGGGTCTAAATTTTTGTGGAAATTCATTTTTATTTGGATTTTTAAAATAATATGTAATTACTCTTCAGTTTTTTTTTATTTATTTTTTATTTTTTATTTTTTTATTATTTTTTTTTTTATGAAGATTTGGGTTAATTCTTTCTTGCTGTATATTTATTGGTTTCTTTGGAAACTTTTTACAAACTTTAGGCCTTTTCTTGGCTGTGGCCATATAATATTTTTTAAAAAAAAAAATCAGTTTACACAAACAATTAAATAAAAACTCACTTGAATGGCGATAGTTTTTACCATTTATCACAAAATTAGAGTACATTTCAAATTTACTTGCTGAGGTAAGATGCTGACTTGCAACTCTGTCTGTCTTAGTTATTAACTTATTCAGTATGCCTGCAGGAAGGATTATCCATGATTTAACAATGCCATAATTTCAATTTGCATTAATTTGCCTTTCAAAAGTAAAGATTAAATGTTTTGACAATTCTCTCTCTCTCTCGTCTCTCTATTCTCTCTTCTTTCTCTATCTCTTCTAATAATATATATTATGTTAATATAATATATATATCTGTCTTATTTAGTTCTCTAAAAAAAGTATATATATATATATTTATATATTATATATATATATATTTTTATATATATTTATATCACTATAGTGTTTTTTATATTTTATATAATTATTTTTTATATTTATTATATATTTATGCTGAAGTTGAACTTATCACTTTGCAAATTATCGATAATTTATTTAACTGCTTTGGTTTATTCTCTTTAAGGATTTATTTTATCACTTCTATAAGAGTCCCCTTCATTCCGGAAGCACCTTCGCATCGGCGAGGTCTGCGGGTTCGCGGGTCCCTTAATGGACGCCTTGCTGGTTCGTTACCTCAATATACAATTGAATAACTTGATTAATTGAAAAAATTAGAATTGAAAAATTTTGTTTTAATCATTTCTTTCACTTCATAGGTAATTAACTTTTATGTAAATTTATTTGTAAAGTTTTCAAGTCAAAATTGATATTCAAAGTTTAAAGTAAATAAAAGTTAATGTTTAAGTCAAAGAAATAAATTTAAGAAATTTGAATATATATCAATTTGGTGGTTCCCAACGTTCTGCCATCCGTGACAATGACACGGAGAATTAATGCTTGCGAACTAAGAGAATTAGGACGATTATAATTTTCTGAAACTTGAAAAATAAATACAATATTAAAAGTTTAGTTGCGGAATACAATTAAGCAAATTTATATATATATTCATAAGTTATTTCAGAAAAATTAATTTATTGATTCTACTTTAATTTAGAAAGATTATTCTAAACGAGTCCTCATTGTTACAGTAAAAGTTTAGACTTTAGATTAAAGTTTACATCCTCGAAGGTCACGGATATTCAAGAGGAATAGTATTATATAACATTTAAATAAAAACAAACAATCGAATAAAATTCACAACATTACAACATAAGCTGTAAATTAATTTGCGTTGGGTTGTTTAATTACATTGTTCATAAGAGGTCAAATAAGGCATGGTACGATTTGCATCTTATTCATTTCATTTGTTTACTCTTTAAAAGAGATAAAAATAAAATTAAATAACAGTAATCTTTGGAAAAATATGTGAGGTGTGGCTATATATCAAAATCAATTTTTACATTTGACTTTTTACATTTAACATTCTACAAATTTTTTTACTACTTTTTTACTACTTTACGACTACTATTAACTTTACTTACTTTTACTTAACTTGCTACTTTCAGATTTTTACTTGCTACTATTTCTTTCACTACATTTTACTTAGTATTATTTTTACTTTGTAACTTTTGTAATAATATTAATCATTGTGGGGCATATGCAGGCATCTTATATAACACACACAAAATTTTTTTCTACACACAACATCACACTACATCTACTCCACACACTACATATTATTATATGTATTATATTTTATATATATTGTTATTACTATATTTTTATTTGTATTTGATTGTTTAGATATAAAATAAATAACTGTTATTGTATTTTATTTGTATATATATTGATTACACTTTATATATTAATTTATATCTTTATTAGTTAATTATTTTTGTATGATATTATTTTTATTATATTTTTTATTTTATTTTTTTTTTTCATTTTTTCATCTGTGGTGGGCAAAGGGCTTGAAGACCTTTAACCAAATTTCCACGCAGATGATGAGGCAGTTCCAAGGATCAAAAACTCAGATTTAAATATTCGACATGCCCCGATACACACTTTGAAAGTGTGCAATTGAAAGAAGTAGTTGGGAATAATAGATAAAGGGAGCGTGGTCCAGACTTTACCAATGGAGTACATAAAAGATTGGGCATAGCGGTCCATCTGGAGTCAGAATTTGGATAGATAAAGGATGGGGAAGATACGACATCTCTAAGAAGTACCCCTCAAGATCGAACCAGCTGTACCCGCGACAGCACGGGGAAAGTAATCTCATGCATTGACGAGGTTTATGTTTTCTAGAGAGGATTTATTGGTATCATATTTGAAGGGATATTTCGTGTCTCTAGAATGAGTCTCCTCAGGTAGATCTTGAATCCAGCATATCGCTATTTTTTTCTACATACAAGTGTGGATGTTACGGGTTTGAAAGGCCGTGTGTCACTAGTCCTTCTCATTGGAGAAGTTTTATGCGACTGGAGTTATTCAGAAGAGCATAATGTCCATTTAGTTTTTAGCGATAGAATTATTTTTTTTTTAAGATATGATGCAACAATTCCGACTGGACTAATAATACACTCGTATTGAGAGATGAGTGAGAGAGAGAGAGAGAGAGGGGTAGAGATAGAGAGATGAAACGAGAGAGGAGAGATAGAGAGAGTATGAGAGAGTAGTGATGTGATCCTTTCAAGAAGATCGAGAGAGAGAGAGAGAAGATGATAGAGAGAGTAAGAATGTTTTGATTAATTATTTACTGTAAAGATACTAGACTATCCATCCTTTTTTCAAGCTATGAGCTTGTGTGATTGGGGAACGCACTTCCATAATGTGAGAGGTATATTTTTTTCTCCAAAATAAGGGAGAACGACATACTTCCCAAAATAATTAGAGAAAATACAAGTCGCATAGTCGGTGAACTATTTACGTGAAAGACGTCTAAAGAAACTCCTCAACTTTCTTAGAAAAATTTTTTTGTAGAAAGTAGAATGTAATTATGATTCCTTCTAATTTAAAATGATTCAATTGAACAATGATAACATTGCCAATGAATATATTTTAGTTGTACTATGTTAACGAAGGTTGATTTATTTATTGGTGTTGGTTTTTCGATGATGTTTAATTATTCTTTTGGGTGAAGATCGTTTATGGTTTTCTATTTTTATGTAAAGTTTATTGTAATGAAAGGTTCTGAGACTTGTTTTTGTGGCTTAGGTTAGTGAAAGAACATTCTTTGTATTTCATGCCATCATTTATTTAGTAGATAATTTTTCTTGCGTATAATATATTCGAGTAGGTTGTTGTTGTCTCCATAGAGCCTTGCCTTTCTTTCTAGCTTAGTCTAGTAATTTTCTTGTTGGTATGGACCTTTCTTCAAAATGAATTTGAGTGTAGTTTATTTGATCTGATTGTAGGTGTCTGTGTTATTGTGAAAGTGGATTTAGGTGAAGTATATTGTAAGTTTAGAGAAGAGGTCATTAATGAGCTTTTGAAAATGGTTGGATTTGAACAGAACCACTGAGGAAACCATTATTTATAGATTTAATGGATGAACCGTAGTCGTCTGCAGCTGCTATAAGAAGGACGCGGAAAGGAAATCAGATGAAAGGTTTGTGCCGACTTTATCGAATGCTTTAGCAACAGATTCACTGAAATTCTGAAAGGTAGAGGACCAAAAATTTAAAGGAAAAGAAAGAAAATCACCGGTAGAGCGTTCTTCTAAGTCGAAATCCAGACTAGCGATCACAGATAAGAAATTATAAAAACTGAGATATTTCTATGTCTTCCTGTTAAAAAGATGGATTCGAAAAACCTTAGAAACAACAGCAGTTAAGGAGGTAGGACGATAGTTTGGTGGTTGAGGGAGTTCCCTTTTTCGGCTCAGCAGGTTGAATGATCGAACGTTTCCAATGGGAAGAGAAGGTCGAATTTGAAGGGCAGAGACGAAATAGTCTACCCAGGCAGGATGCTAGCTCGGAAGCACTACTTTAGAGAACCAAAGGAGGTATGCCAGCAGGACCGTTCACCTCATTAGTGAGGGGCTCAGAGATACCCAGAATTACGTCTTTAGATAAAATTACAATAGTAGGCATAAATGAGTTGGGGGTGGATGAAGTAGGAATAATATCGGAATAATCTAAAATGAATTTAGAGGCAATGGCTAAAGCGAAGAGTTCGGCCTTTAGAAGATGGCATAGTGGCAGTTGTTCCGTCGGAAGTAGAGGAGGGAAAGATGAAGAAACAAAGTTAAAGTATGAGGAAGATGAACCAGGAATATTATTGATAAAGTAAAGAATGAAAGTATTAGAGAGTTGTGTGGTGTGAAGAAAGGCGTGTATGAATGAATAAATGAAAGGTGTATTAAGATGGTTTGGTCATATGGAAAGGATGGATGATAGTTGACTGATTAAGTGGATGTATAGTGGTAAATGTGCTGAGAATCGACCAACTGGGAGACGAAAGAAAAAGTGGATTGGGTCATTAAAGGTTGTGACTAAAGGTAAGGAATGTGTTTGGCAGAGGCGAGAAGAATACTGCATAATTAGGGTGAATGGTGGGGTTTTTGTGAGGGGGCCTGGTTTGTGGGCCTAGTTGTGGGCCTGGCCGCAGGGGGGATGAACCTTTGCAATTGATGAGAAATCACAGTGAGGATCTGTCGCCCTGTTGTGAAACCCTAGACTGGATTTTTGCGGCAGACTTGCCACTTACGGGTCTAAAAGGGGGGCATGGGGCTTTTCTTTTGACTTACATCATGTTGTTCTACATAACTAATTTGTTTCCGGTGTATGTTGAGCACCTCATCCCCAATCTGTGGATCTAAAAGGAATATATATATATATATATATATATATATATATATATATATATATATATATATATATATATATATATATAATATATGAAAATATATATATAATATATATATATATTATATAGTATATATATATATATATATAATATATAATATATATAATATATTTATTTATTTATTATTTATTTATTTATTTATACGAAAATTAACTAGTTGCTTTTAGTTTTTTTTGGTGTTTCATATTTTGCTTGTCTCGTGCGATATTTATTTGTAAAAGATTATGGATGGACACAAACCTTTTCAATAAAGGACCAGAACAGAGGTGTTTGGGAAAAAGGATGAACAGCATGCAATAAGCCTGAAGATACGAACCTCCAAATTGCGTAAAAACAAGGCAAACCTCGTTTAACGAAGGCGATTTAACGGAGGTTGCATGCCTGTAATCAACTCACTTGATCACCTGTGATTGTAGCACTATTACTTTTGGAGAAGAAATAAAGTGGAATATCACTTTGCAGAAATAAAGGGTCAAGAATCATTTGGTCTTAGGGCTTAGTAGAATCAACATTATCCGAAACAAAAAGAGAGCTGGAGCTCCTCCCCACCATCTACCCTCCAGATATGAGGACAGTAATTCTCCACAACTCTATACAAGCTCATGTTTAGAAAATACCTTCTTTGCAATATTTTATTAAAAAAATTTAAATATTAAATACAATATAAAGAAATCCGATTATAAAATAAATAAATCGTCTGTAAAAACTGAATTACGTTCTACGTTCGAATGGCAAAACTTTCCAGAATAAAACAGCTATAAATCTGTGAATGTATATTTGAATGTACGTAATTATCTGTTTACGTGTGTGTGTGTGTGTGTGTGTATGTGTATGAAGCTTCAAAAGAATATTATTTTTAATTCAGGCTTTTTCTCGTGTACTATTTCATATAATAAAAATAATAATTAATAAACAAAGAAATAAAAAGATGTTCGATACTTTACACTTTTTGATTTTATTATTTAGAAAATGTACAAAAGGGAATGTTTTGGAGAGATGGATTAAAGAAAAGATTTTTTTATAAAACCATATTTTAATATATTTTATTGAAAACGGAACTAAACAACATCACTATAATTAATTATATACAACTTGGATAAATGTCGGTATTTAACCGACTGATCCAAAAGCAAAGAATGGCTCTGCGAAAAGAGCTATTGTCACGAATAACAATGTAAAAAGATTAATAAGGTAATGAATAAATTATTCTCAAAAATGAGATTACGCAGAGCGAGAACAGCTAGTTTCTCACGATAGTATTCATGCAACCGTTTAAACTGAATTATTAATTCTGACTCATTTATAGAATATATGTACTTAACTTTATTGTGGGATATAAGAGTCAGAATTGTTCAAAGCTTCTTTTAGTTGTCATAGTAGTTGTTTGTTGATTTCTAGAATTTGCTGGTAGCCCAAGCTATGAATTTGCTTGTAGCCCAAGCTATGAATTTGCTTGTAGCCCAAGCTATGAAAGTAACTTGGAATGTAGCTTGTAGAAGTAGCTGGTAATCTTAGCCCCAGCTATGAAAGTAGCTGGTAATCTTAGCCCCAGCTATGAAAGTAGCTGGTAATCTTAGCCCCAGCTATGAACCCTGATAAAAATGATAAAAATAAATACGTTATCATTTTATCTAAATTTCAGAATTCAAAAATCTATTAATCATCAATCTAATATGGGATTTAACATACCCTATTATTTCCAATAGGGGCAGGTCTTCGGTATTCACAGTGGATGCTTGTATGTATCTATTCTGTATGGCAATAGTCTGAAAAATATATATTAATATATTTTTCTCCTATCACCTCATAAGCTTATACTTTATGAGACAATATCAACATTAATTAATCTTTATATTTAGGTACTGACCTGGATGTGATAAATATCCAGAATTATCTCCAAAATCAGTGAAATATTATTCTTTAGCTTGTATTTAACAATTTTTATAACCTTATTAGGTGTGATATAAAACATGGATGTTTTAGATTCTTCAATATAAATATTTAGAATATAAATTTACAATAAGCATCAGTAATTATAACTAGGAGAAAAAGACTTGATTAATGATATTTATAATTAACACAAGGTTTTGAGATAGATGAAAAAATAATTATGAAAACGCATCCACTGATACCAATTACACATACAGGTGGAATACAACCAGCCTGCATGTATAAATTCCAGCCAAGATACTGATACCATAAAACACACCTGTACCTGTCAAGATACCGATACCATAAAGCAATATTTCTATGCATGAATATCATCTCCCTTATAATACTATGTTGGACCCCTCAATTTTTATTTTACC